>VMDO01019422.1:0-23076 GCA_007922755.1 Pedetes capensis | reverse complement strand
ATTACTAATCAACATTGGTTATTGATATTTATTTGAAACTCTGATGAGACAGATACAGAGACGAGCAACTCCATATGGAAGCTTCTGAAGACACTGTCAGGTAAACGAGTTTTTCTGCCAGTGGAAAACATTTCCTAAATGTGTATTAAGTGAAGCTAAGACTTGGTAAACCACTCCCCAAGCAATCCCGAAACAATCAGCCATTGAAAACCCTATAAGGGTCGCTATGAGTCGGACAGGACTCGACCGTACCTACCAACCAACAACCAACTTAAACCTGCCTGCAGCTATAGCCCTGTGGCATCCAATCCCGTCAGATCTTGGAAGCTAAGCAGGGTCAGGCCTGGTTAGTACCTGGATGGGAGACCGCCTGGGAACACCAGGTGCTGTAGGCTTGGGAGAAGGACCTGGCAACCCCCTCCCAAAAATCAATCCACCATTGAAAACCCTATGAACAGCAGAGAAGCACTGTTTCACTGTTGTACACAGGGTCGTTATGAGTCAGATGCCGACTCGATGGCACCTAACAACAAGAAGAAGCATTGAACAGGAAAGAGTAGAAATGAAAAATTAAAGAAGCAGCAAGAGAGACTTGGTCACCTTTCCTTTCCTCAGCACTTGATCTTCCCACAGGGATAAGCCCACTTAGCAAAAGAGAGTAGAGAAGTCAGGAGTGTTTGAGTCTATGAATCCCATACTCTCCTTGAAAGAAATCTCCCATGAGTAACCCAACGAGCTCATCAGGATATTATCTCCAGTATCACACTGCAACCCTTTCAAAGAGAATTTGGGGAGAAAAAAGAGTGTCTCCAGCTGTTACGTAGGGATGTTCTGGCGTTCCTTCCACGTGCCAGCAGAGGCAACTGCTCACCTGCTGTTCCCTGTGGGTGGCTGGAAAGCTGGTTCCTGCTAACAGGGAATGGTAAGGAAGCAACTGCCCACACGTCACTCTTGCCTCTCTTCCCCCAGCTTTCTTTAACCACAAGATTCTCCTCTTGCTCATTGTGTCCATAGTTATTTTGATATCAGCTTCTCCCATGTCCCCAAATCCAGTCAGCTCTTTGGGAATTTACCAATACGATCTGCCATTCCTTCTTGCCTTTTGTTCCCAATGCCAACGGAGGCAGTGGGGCCCCATGGGAAATAATAAGGTGCTATTCAATCCCCATCTTCGAAGGACCTGGGCTAAGGCTGTCCTCTAGGAAAAAGCAACTCAACGCAGATATGCTCAATAAGATTGTCTGTGTTTGATAATAGACCAGGGGATGATCTGCTAATAATTGGCTGAAAGGTTGAGTGTATGCCTCGTCATTCTCACAGCCGACACATTTCTAATTGCGATGGAGACTAAGCAAATATGGTTTCCGTCTCCATAGAAAGAGTCCTTTACGTGGAGAGGCAACCTTTCAATCTGAATAAATACAGGAAGTTTTGCAACCTTTCAATCTTAAAAATACAGGAAGTTTTAATTCTGCCCCTTGTTCAGAAACCATGAGAAGGAAAGAAAGCATCCTTAGCCCTAAGAGGGCACAGAGCACCTCTGCTCCATTAATGCGGAGCACATCCTGACAAACGGATGGGGCTGGGGTCACCATATCCCTTTCCCTGTAGATGAAGGGACAGGAGGATGGGATGGAGCCCCCACCATCTCTCCCAGCAGGTTCAGTGGCAGTGGCCCAGCTGGGGCAGGCTGATACCTGGGGGTCAATTTTGAGGAGAATGGGGAGGAAGTTGCTAAACAAGCAAAACAGCCAGGTTCCAGTTGAATCCTTATCAAGAGAACACGCAGGACTCCAATCAAGGTTACCTGTGGACGGTAGAGTGCTAAATGTGTATGAGATCCAACACAGTGAGCTCTCATCTGCTTTATTACCTAAGTCTAACTAGAAAAAAAGCCACTCTGGCTTGTTGAGGAAGGGAAGCCACTAAGCCACAATTCTGCCATAATGATTTAGAGAAAAGAGACTGTCACATTACCAGTTTTTGAGTGACACAGTTTTAAAGCCATGCTCGGCAGTGACATTGGAAGAGCAGATGCCAAGCCTTGGACCATTCTCTTGCTCAGCCCTTCCTGCGTGCACCTGAGGACATTCCAAAGTTTCTGTGGCCCAGGTGGGGTGAGATGCCATGCCTCTTACCATAGGATGGGGACAGAAAGGGCGTGCTGTAGTAGAAGACATGAAAAACCGGAGGGCCACCCTTGATAAATGAATACCTTGCCATTTACGTTAGTGCCCAAGAATTCAAATAACCATAGGGAGATTGCCAGACAGGATTTTCCAGGATCTCAAAGCTGAAGGCTGGCCCCTGAGCGTGGTGACTTTATCCCAGAGATGCCACACTGCAACAGCAGCTGGGACTCTTGGTGACAGCCAGGACAGCCCACAGCCTACCCTGACACCAGCAAGCGGTGGCATGTCCATTGGGTTTCGTTTTACCTAAGGATCCCTGCCAACATTCACCACGTCTGGGTTTCGATTTTCTCACGTGTCACATGATGGGTCGGCCTTGATGTTATCTGGGAACATTAAGTGTCTGAGAGTCTCTTCTCTGAAAAATATCCTTGGCTGTGTTCAAAAATATCACTGACTTTTTTCTTGTTTTTCTCTTACGTGTCAGAGAAGCAGAGTCTGCTGTAGAATTTCAAGTGTGGGGCTTGATCTTGGGTTTGACATACTAAACAAATTTGAGAAGTGTTTTCCATGGCTTGATCATGTCCTCTGGTTCCCATGGGAGTAGGAGGTACAGGTTCGAGATGCATGAGAAAGTTGTGGGGTGCGCGCCTCCCAGTCCGGCCTGGAGGTTCAGACGGGCAGCACTGCCACACACACAGATACTAAACACAATTCACTCAGGTGAGGGGCACAGACTCCTGCGGCCCTCAGGACCCTGGAGGAGACAGGAGAAAGGAAAAGCCTCAGGCGCTTTTGCCTTCCAGGGGCAAACACCCATGTTGGTGGTCTTGGTGGTCACGAGGAGACAGCTGTTGCTTCGTCGGTGATCAGACAGAGAACGGGTTCTTTCCTTATTGATGATTGCCACGGGAGAGCATTCTTTCCTCACTGAAGGTCCGGGGGAAAGGAGCAGGAGAGGTGTTTCCTCATGGGTGGTCCCGGCAGGAATGGGCGAGAAGGTCTTGTTTAGCCGATAGTCTGGGCGAAAAGGTGAAGAGGCGAAAAGGGGTGAAAAGGATGGAGCTGCTGCAGCGCAGCTCCTTATAGAGCTCGCCCGTGGAATGGCCTGAGCCAATCAGCTTTCAGTCCAATTGTCCAATCAGGAAGGGTTTTGTACAAACGTACAATCAATTTCCCTAGATTCATTTTCCCTAGATTTCCAATTTACAAACCAGGTATCCAAAAGCTGCTTTCCTAGTTTGGGAGTTTTTGCCAATTTCCTCTCAATTTTTCCCTACAAAAGTCTGCCGATGGTGACACGGTGTGTTTTTCAAGTAAAGCTCCTTGTGCTGAATCGAACAGTGGAAGACAGGCTACTTGCTTCCCACGTAAATACAGACCTGAGGCTTGCACGCCAGCTGTCATGCACGTACCTCCATGCACTCCTGTAGAAGTGACAGGCTGCCGCCATTCGTGGGGATGTCTACTTGTGCCGCTTTATTGTTTGAAACACTCAAGTGATTCATCAGAGGAAGCAGCAGGATGTGGGATGCTTTCTCAGAATAATGAAAGCCCTGATGCTTCTGATTACATTCGAGAGCGTCAGATCGTCCATAAGTGCCGGGCATGATTTCCCCGTGTTGACATGTGACTCCCTTGTACGGAGGCACAGGTTGTAGATTCTGACTCACAGTGAGAAGGCTCCTTCCCTATCATGCAGCTTTGACGATTTTCAAAATGGTTCACCACGCCTCAAAAGTTAAATTCCGCGCCGGGTGCGGTGGCACACACCTGTCATCCCAGAAGCCCAGGAGGTGGAGGCGGGAGGATCGCAAGTTCGAGACCAGAGGCAGCCTGCGTAACTTAGTGAGACGCTGTGTCAAAAAAAAAAAAAAAAGTGCTAGGGGCACAGCTCAGTGGTCCAGCACTTGCAGAGCATGCAGGCACGAGGCCCTGGGTTCAACCCCCAGTACCGCCAAAAAAAGTTAAATGCTTGCTCAAGCCTGTGCCCCTTCTAAGCGTGAAGAGTGCTTATTTCTTTGATCCTCAACTCAAATATATGAATAGTAATGGAGGGCTTCCCAGCGCCGATGTTGGCAGTAAGTCTGAAAGCAGAGAAGCTCCTATCTCTGCACGAAAGTTGTCTTCATTCTCAGCTGGGCATGGTGGTGCATGCCTGTGATCCCAGCGGCTTGGGAGGTAGAGGCAGGAGGATCACAAGTTCCGAGACCAGAGGCAGTCTGTGTAACTTAGCGAGACCCTGTCTCAAAAACTAAAACATGGGCTGGGGGTGCAGCTCAGTGGTCCAGCACTTGCAGAGCATGCAGGCGTGAGGCCCTGGGTTCAACCCCCAGTACCTCAGAAAGGAAAAAAAAAAATCTTCATTCTCAAAGAGACACAGCAAAGATGAGAATTATGTCACCCTCTCCAGCCATCCTACGGGGGCACTGTCGCTGGCTCCGATGGTCACGTCACAGCTCCCACTGTCAGCTTTACTTCCCGGAGCAAGCTGTACCCAGACACCAAACTACCATCTGGAATGCGAAGAAAAGAATGTGTTTACATAGTCCCCACACTCTCCTTCACTGAAGGCTCCGCCCTGGGATTCCAGTGCTGTGACTCTGCAAACATCTAATTGCTCATTAGTCAGTTCCCACAGTCAGCCAAAGAACTTGTTTACTTAGTCCTGAAAAGGAAGGTGAGGAGTCTGGTCTTCGGAGCTAGCCTCAGTGGAGCATCATAAACGAGACTTACAACATCCAAGGTGACCATCTCCTGAACAGCTGGGCAAGCAGGAGCTCATCATCTGCTTTCTGATTTTGCAGATGAGTACACGGCACAGGTCACAGAAAGTCACTCTGGGAAATGGGCCTGCAGGGTACCCCATTCACAGCCTCTGGCCCTGGCTCCTCCTTCCACAGCATTTGACAAATTCTCAATGGACGGAGTACAACCTGCATTTGAATATTTCTAGTCAGATATCTGGGGCTGGGATTTAGCTCAGTGAGTAGAGTGCTGCTCTGCAGTCTCAGAGGTCCTGAGTTCGATTCCCAGCACTGCAAAAATGGGAGAAGGACCTGGCAACCCACTCCCAAGGCAATCCTGAAACAGTCAGCCATTGAAAACCCTATGAGGGTCTCTATGAGTTGGATACCGACTCAATGGCACCTAACAACAAGTTAGATATCTGGTTCCAAAACACATAGACCCTTACTTTAGCCATGAGGCACCTTCAAGATGTTTCCCACCAGCAAGTGGAAAGAGGTGCCTCTTGCCACACCATAACCAATCAAATAACCATAACCATAATCAAACACCCCAAGAAAGACATCGAAATCACAGAAACAGGACATTTGCAGCAGATCGTCTCATTTGCAACGTTTGTAGTGCACAGTGGGTCCTAACTCGCTCACTCAGACGTTCCCATGGAGACACACCTGAGGGATTTGGATTCTCTTGGTCCTGCTCAGGAATACCATTTCCATGGAGATGTTCTTTAGATTGTGTAAGCGACATGGCTTTCACAGAAAAATTTGTGCGTGGGGTATAACCGCCATTCCCTAAGGCAGGCTGGGATTTAGCTCAGTTGGTAGACCACCGCTCTTTAGTCTCTGAGGTCCTGAGTTCGATTCCCAGCACCGCAAAAATGGGAGAAGGACCTGGCAATCCACTCCCAAGGCAATCCCGAAACAATCAGCCATGAGTTGGATGCTATGAGTTGGACACGACTTGATGGCACCTAACAACAACAACAAGGCATGTGCCAAAAGTAAATATCTTATTGCCTTTCAGACTGTGTGCTTCCAAAACCTCCTTAGCCTCTAGGACCTGGGTCCCAAACATGAGTTCATTGTGACGCAGCAAGATCCTGCCACACTCACTGATTTTATACCAGAAGGATGAAAGATGTTGTCTAGGGAACAGGAGCGGAGAAAAGGGGCTTCAGAACTCAAGAGTTTTATTGTGGCTCGGATGCTAATTTCCCTTTGACCTCAGCCAAGTCCATCAATGGTTACTATCTGCCAAGCTTAGATAATGGCTGAGCCCTTCCCCATCTCCCAGGACACTTGCGTGGATGACTTAGGCAGCTCACTTGAGATTCTGCGTGCCAGGCGCAGACAAGGAAATCACCCAGAACAAAGCAGGGGGTCACACTCCCTTTCAGCAGACCGGGGACCACACCAAAGACACGCCCAGGAATTCATCTGGGGGCACAGCAGTGTTTGTTAATTAACTGGTATTAGGAAGTCACTGTGGTCAGCAGGGGTTAATGGAAAGACTGAACTTGCTAAAATGGGCCTATAGAGGTGCAAATCAAAGACTCCTTTGTTGCTGAGGAGGGTGGGTCCTTAAGTGGCAGGGCCCAGCAGAGTATGCAGTGTGGCCTTCCAAAGACCTAGAAATTCGGAGCAGGTAGTTTGGAGTATGGATCCATCCAACGAAAAATGAAATCTTCTATTTTTTACTGCACATGAAATAAAAATTGTCTTATAAATAAAAGAGAATAAGTTAATTAGGGTGCCTGCAGTAATCCTTTGATGGAAGAGCTCCCTCCATCCTATACATAATACAGGGGACAGTGTGCAGATGTTCCTGTCTATCCATGTGCGGGTGCGCGCATGCGCGCATGCACACACGCCTGCAGAAGGAGAGAGAGAACCAAAGACACGGAGCATGAAGCCAGTCCTCGGTCTGCCACAGAGTCGCTGATCTGAAGCACAGAGACTGGAAGGAAATCGGTTCCTGGAAAGCTCCAAGCATAGCAGGGTTCAGCTTTGCAAGAGGGGGCTCGGGGAGTACAAGCCAGGGAAGTTAGCGCAGGAAGTGAGATGTTGGCCTCTGCATTAGAGGTAGCTTCGGAGGGCGAGTTCTGTGGACATTCTGAGGGTGACAGAAGGACCCTGGTGAAGACCCCGAGTGCAGTGGTTCCCACCTCCTCCCCCAGTGGAGCGTAGCTGTTGTTGTTGTTGTTGTTGTTGTTAGGTGCCATGGAGTTTGTATCCGACTCATAGCAAACCTATGTACAATAGGTGACACAGTATTGTCAGTGCTTCTCTGCAATTCATAGGATTTTCAATGGCTGATTGTTTTTTGGGAGTGGGCTGCCGGGACCTTCTCCCAAGCCTACGGAACCTGGTGTTCCCAGGCGGTCTCCCATCTGAGTACTAACCAGGCCTGACCCTGCTTAGCTTCTGAAATCTGATGGGATTAGAAGCCACAGTAGTAGGGCTGCAGGCTATTTATAGTATGTTGTTGTTGTTAGGTGCCCTCGAGTGGAGTCCGACTCATAGCGACCCTCATAGGATTTCCAATGGCTGTTTCAGGATTGCCTTGGGAGTGGATTGCCAGGTCCTTCTCCCATTTTTGCGGTGCTGGGAATTGAACTCAGGACCTCAGAGACTGCAGCGCAGCGCTCTGGGAGCTTAGCAGGTGCTGTAAATCCAGACTTCTCCCAGGCCCCGCCATCCCATCTGAATGCCATTCTGCACAGCCAGGCGGCGTGAGAAGTGATGCCACCATGAGCAGGCACGCTCAGGAGGGCGGCAATTCCAACGGGCAGGCCGTTCCCCTCTAGGGAAGGAAGGCAAGAGGAGGAAGAGGAAGTCTAGAAGGAGCTGGAAATGCAGTGGAACTGAGAAATGGGGCCAGAAGAAGGCCCTTGAGAAGAAGGTAAGACTGCTGTCAGGGTTCAGGATGCGCCACCTCGGTACTAAGGATGTGCCCCTTAGCACTGAAAGAGACCACCGAGGGAGGGGCTCCCTTGTCTTCCCCACCATTCTCTGAAGCAGGCCATGATGTTCTCTGACCTTCCTCCAAAAGAGGCATGGGAGCCCCTCTCCAGGGCGTCTGTAACAGGGCCAGGTGTTGAGGGCAAAGATGGCCGACAAGAGTCGGAACATGCGGCCCCCTTCTCGCCAGGCCAGCTTCTCATCAGACGATTGTAGCCTTGACCAGTCACACGCCTATACACTGTCCGTGCTCCATCAAGCCACACCAAGGCCACACACCCACAGGCTGCCCTATTCCCGAGGCTCCCACCTCATGTGAATTTATATAAACGCACCATTTGCTTTTCTCTCGTGAGTCTGTCTTTGCTTATAGAGGTCTCCGCCCTGACCTTTGGCCTAGTGAGAGAGGAAGCCCATCTCCTGGCACTGCCCTTCCTGTCCATTTCACTGGCTGGGCCAAGGGCTGAGAGGTCTGTGCAAAGTGTCCGGATCCTTACCACAGAGCTGAGCTCTGGTCACAGCATCCGCCTTGGTGATGGTGGTTGTTGGTCCGTGCCCTCAAGCTGGGTCTGACTCACAGCGAGCCTCATAGGGTTTTCAATGGCTGATTGTTTCAGGATTACCTTGGGAGTGGAGGGAGTGGATTGCCATGTCCTTCTCCCATTTTTGCGTTGCTGGGAATTGAATTTGGGACCTCAGAGACTGCGGTGCTTTACCGACTGAGCTAAATCCCAGCCCACCCACCTCTCTAGAGTGTGCTTAATTATTACCAAATGCTATGCCCTGAGTGCTGGGATTTAGCTCAGTTGGTAGAGCGCTGCGCTGCAGTCTCTGAGGTCCTGAGTTCAATTCCTAGCACTGCAAAAATGGGAGAAGGACCTGGCAATCCACTCGCAAGGCAATCTCGAAATAGTCAGCCATTGAAAACCCTATGAGGGTCGCTATGAGTCAGATACCGACTCAATGGCACCTAATAACAGCAACAACAACATGCCCTGAGTGTGTCCCCTACTTCACATGCTGGAAGGCTAATCCCGGAGGCAGCAGGGTTGAGGCATGGCACCCGTGAGAGGTGTATAGGTCCTCATGGGGTCTGGACCCTCGTGCTTGAATTACATTGAGGAAGTGGGTTATTTATCCCGACTGGATTGGTCATGAAAGTGGAAAGTGAATTGGGGTGCTCCCTTCACCCCCCACTCTCTTGTCCTTCCATTTTCTGCCCAGCAAAGACGAAGCAAGGTGGCCTCCAGCAGGTCCTGGCTCCTCCCCCTTGGACTTTGCAGCCTCCAGAACCGTCACACACTCCGATCTCTACTGACTACCCAGGCTCGGGGATGTGGTTATGGCAGCAGACACCAACTGGGACACCAGGCCATTCTCAAGTTGAAGGTATGGTGGGTCTCAGAATGAATCCATCTCTGGGAAAGTGGCCACTGGCCTGAGGCTGTGTTCTGCAGAGTGTACAATCTGTCCCTAAACTGGGGGCTCTGTGGAGGGGAGACTCGGTTCTCCAGATCACTGCTGCTGGCATGAAGAACATGGCGATGGAGGGCGATTTCATTCTCCATCCGGTCTTGGAGTTCTGTGACTGGGGCTGCTGACCTCTATCCGCTGTTAGAGGCTGTCCGTTGAAGGCAGAAGAGGATTTGACCTCCCAGCTTCAAAGTGGCCTTGCTGGTCTCAGGGGCACTTCCAAAGCTATGGTTAGCTGTCCAAGGGTGGATCAGAGTCCTCGTGTAACAGGTCCCTGCCATCCTGGCAGCTCGAGGAAGCCAGAGAGTAGATGCTCGACCCAAGAAACAGTCTTGATGAAAGAAGGGCGGAGAGAGGGGGAGTGGATGACACAAATTGGAAGCCGGAGAGTCACTTCCCCTTTAAGGAATGTTCAGGCTGTGCCGGGGCTGGATCTGACACCCCCTGCCCCTCGCCTGTGGCCTTCTTAGCCCCGTCTACCTCCCATACCTTTCGCTCTTTCTCTGCTCACTTAGCTCCCTACTTCTGTTTTCTTTTCTTTTCTTTTTTTCTTTCTTTTTGCGGTACTGGGGGTTGAATCCAGGGCCTGGCGCTTGCACGCTCTGCAAGTGCTGGACCACTGAGCTGCATGCCTAGCCCATTTTTTTACTTTTTGAGACAGGGTCTTTCTAAGTTACATAGACTGCCTCTGGTCTCGAACTTGGGATCCTCCCGCCTCTGCCTCCCAAGCCGCTGGGATGACAGGCGTGCGCCACTGCGCCCAGCCCTACTTCTATCTTCTTTTCTCTCTTTCCTCCTGTTCTGTTGCTCATCAGCAAGGTGGGGCAGGGACAGGGAGAACTCTCTCCACCCAAGGAACCCAGACCCACCCTCTTCCCAGGAAATAGGAACCATGGGTCCTGTGCCCCCCCCCCATCAGAAGCTCTGGGCCCCACAGTGTCCCCCCAGCTGGCACTATCACTGCACAGAGCCCACCTCTGGCCCCCTGCCCCGTCATCTTCCTAAAGAACAATATTCACTAGACACCTAAAATCCTTTAGCACATCCTATAGTGACGAACCTACATTTGCTTGCTGTGCATACCTTTAAGATTTTACATACCAAAGGCAGAGGCGAGGTGGCGCACACACGCCTGTAATCCCAGTGACTCCGGAGGAGGAGGCGGGAGGATCGCAAGTTCGAGACCAGAGGCAGTCTGCGTAACTTAGCAAGACCCTGTCTCAAAAAGTAAAAAAATGGGCTGAGGGTGCAGCTCAGTGGTCCAACACTTGCAGAGCATCCAAGCGTGAGGCCCTGGGTTCAACCCCCAGTACCGCAAAAGAATACATATATACATACATACATACATACCCAGGTCCTCCCTGCATTTTCAAACAATTTTCCAGGCCCATTGGGGCCACTGAGGCTGAGCCCCTCGTCCTCCTGTCCGTCATGTCATGACACGCTGCCACATGCCCCCAGCCTGGTGCTGGACTTTCCTGAGTGGACCAGACCTGTCCAGCGTGCTTAGCTAAATCCTTCCCAGAAGGTGGTGACAGGCTTTTCTACCACCCCGGAAACTCCCTTGACATGGGGTTTCTCAGCCATTTACATGTTTGGCTCCAGGGCTTAGCTCTGTGTCACTGCCTTTCCTGGTCATCTTCTCTAAAGACCCTGCCCACATCTCTCTACCACCCCCTGATTTTACCTGGAATCAAACAGCCTAGGCATTTAGTAATTTCCCCATCTCCCTAGTAACAGGTAACTGCCAAGACACAGGCCATGACCCCTGTTGTCTATCATGGCAAGAGACATAAACCAACCACACAGGTTTCCATGGTGCTCGCTAGGGACCACAGCATGCCAAGCGCTGCGTACACATTAACCCATTTCACTCTCACAGTAATCTGGTGCAGGGGATTAATTATTGCTCCATTGACAGGTGAGGAGATGGAGTCACAGGAGGCCAAAACCCTCACTCACTTTGCCAGAACATGGAAGAGCCAAAATCCAAATGGAGAGAGTTGGATCCCCAGATCCCAAGGTAGTAGTTGGTAGATGCTACATTGTGGGGATTCAGTGGTTATCTGTGCGAGATGGAATTAATTTGTATTATTTTCCATTGTTGTATTAGTCAGGTGCCATTGCTATAGCAGAAAAACCTCCCCAAACCAGCTTATGGGAGAAGAGATTTATTTGTTGCTCACAGTTAGAGAATCCGCCCATCATGGCGGCAGGGCAGGCTGGGCAGGCATGGTGGCAGCAGCAACAGGGCCTGTAGTGGACAATCTCAAGGCATGATGGACCAGGAACTGAGACAGATTTGGGCTTCCACTCCCAGGGAGCTACTTCCCCTAAGCTAGATCCACCTCTCAAATGCCCATAACCCCCCAGGACTGTGCTACCTGCTGGGACCCAAGGTTGAAGCACGTGACCCTTGGGGAATGCTTTATATTCAAACCATGACAATTGTGTCACTCGTTTTTCTGTTGCTGTGTTAGACTACCTGAGAGAAACTAAAAGGAGAGAGGACCTATTTTGGCTTAGCTTTTAGAAGTTCCAGCCCCTGGTTGTGGTTGGCTGACTCCCTGCTGTGGGTGTGGGAGGAGGCAGAACATCATGGCAGTGGAGGCATGTGGCAGAG
This sequence comes from Pedetes capensis, assembly GCA_007922755.1. Taxonomy (NCBI): domain Eukaryota; kingdom Metazoa; phylum Chordata; class Mammalia; order Rodentia; family Pedetidae; genus Pedetes; species Pedetes capensis. The sequence goes on along the minus strand of VMDO01019422.1, from coordinate 11,137 downwards.
AAGGCTGTTCACCTCACGGTGGCCAGGAGGAGAGAGAGAGGAAGGAGCCAGAGACAACACATTGCCTTCAAAGGCGCGTCCCAGAGACCCACATCCTCCAACGAGGCTGCACCTCCAACAGCACATTTGGTAAGGAACTCATTGATGCATTAATCCATTGAAGAGGGTGAGGCTATTATGATCCAATCAACTCTCAACGGTGCCACATCTTGACACCAAGCTTTTAGCACTTAAGCCTTTTGTGGTGTAGGAAGAAACTGGGAGGAAATTGGCAAAAAAAAAAAAAAAAAAAAAACCCAAAACTGGGAAAACGGCTTTTGAAGATCTGGTTTATAAATTAGAAATCTAGGGAAAATGAAAGTAACTTGATTGGATGTTTGTATAAAACCCTTCACAAATCCCCCAAACCTGATTGGACAATTGGACTCAAAGCTGATTGGCTCAGGCCATTCAGGGGCAAGCTATATAAGGAGCTACACTGCAGCAGCTCTCTCTCTCTCTTCCTCTGACCATTGATGAAGCAAGAGTTTGATCAGCAAGATGACAACTATCTCTGTTATAGACCACCAGCAAGGAAAGGACTCTCTCTCCATTCGACCAGCAACATGGAAGCATCTGCCCTCGAGGCAGTATAAGAGCTGCGAACACTTGTAAGCTGTGTACGTGTTTGGGTTTTTCTCTGCCCTTATCAGGGCTGAGAGACGATAAAGAGCTGTGTTTGTCCTCGCAAGGCAAAAGCACCCAAGGCCTTTTCTTTTCTCCCATCTCCCATGGTGTTCCCTCGGACTGCAGGAGTCTGCCCATCACCCGAGGGTCCCTAGTGACTTGTGTTTAGTATCTGTGTGCGTGGCAGCACTGCCCATCCATACATCCGGGCTGGACTGAGAGGCGCATGCCTCACATTGCGGGACACTTCATATCCAAAGCATGACATCATCAGGTGTGGGCGCCTGGTGGAGCGGAAGTGTGCATTGCTCTCTCCAACCTCAGACCCACCTCAGACCCAAGCAGGCCAGGGGTCTCTTGGTAAACTAATTTCCCCGTGACTGACCCATCGCACAGTTCCCCGTGCTTTGGGGGTGCTGCTCTAGGATGAGGTGGACCCTAAAGTAACTCCTCCCCAACTCTTCAGTCTCCAGCTCATGAGCCAAGAAACATTGGAGCATCAGTTTTCAGGATGAATGATGGAAACCAAAATGGTACCCGTTAGTGAGGGATTCTCGTGTTCAGAAGTGAAGTGGCACGTGATTTGGAGAATCATGATAGTAATTTCAGGGACCTGGACTCAGATGGCCGGGTTGAAGGCCACCAACTTGCTCAATGGCCCAGAAAAAGCTATGAGTCTTATGCACTTCAGTTTCCTCCACTGGGAACTTAAGATGGCATTAGTGTCTTCTCTCTAATGTCGCTGTGCCTCAGACACAGTAAGTATTAGTAGACACCAGTTATCATGATTAATTACTAAATGTTACCAACGTCTTACCCACCTTGGCTGGGAGGGTGGTGAGCAGGCTCAACACCAGACAAGTAGTTATGACACAGGATGTCTCAGGATTTTAAACCTTGAAATTGCATGGTTATTTGTGCAGACACTGTGAGTAATACCACTCAATTATCCATCCCACCAACACTTATGCCTGCAGTGGTAGCCCTGTGGCATCCGATCCCGTCAGATCTCGGAAGCTAAGCAGGGTCAGGCCTAGTTAGTACCTGGATGGGAGACCGCCTGGGAACACCAGAAGCTGTAGGCTTGGGAGAAGGACCTGGCAACCCCCTCCCAAAAATCAGTCTGCCATTGAAAACCCTGTGAACAGCAGAGAAGCACTGACAATAGTGTTTCCCCTGTTGTACAGAGGGTCGCTATGAGTAGGATACCGACTCGACGGCACCTAACAACAACAACAACAACAACAACCAACACTTACGAAGCACCTGGGGTGAAGACGGGTGACCGTAGAGGCAGATCTTACTCATATGCCTTGTTACATATGACTTTCATACCCCAGGGAACAACCCTGGCCTTCCTGAGAGAGAAGAAAGAAGGTTGCCAGTCAGCGAGGAAGACCAGAGGTGCACAGATACACAGACACAAAAAGCAGAGGGGCCTTCAGATCTTCAAAGAACCCCTGTGAAGATCATCCGTTGTGGTGCTATCTTGCAAAGGACGCCATGAAGCAAGAGCTCTCTCTTGACTCAACCAGCAAGATAACAACAACTCCCTCTCTGCTACGGACCACTGGCAAGGAAAGGACTCTCTCTCGATTCGATGAGCAACATGGAAGCATCTGCCCTGGAGACAGTATAAGAGCTGCCAACACTTGTAAGCTGTGCACTTGTTTAGGTTTCTCTCTGCCCTTATCAGGGCCAAGAGGCAATAAAGACCACATGGTGGCACAGCCAGAGCCCCTCCCTTCTGAGGCAATCAGAGGGGAGAAGTTGGGGCTCTGAGGGGCAATGGGAAGGTGGAGCTTCAGACCCGCCAGGGTTGAAACGCAGAGGAAATCTAAAGCCTGAATGAAAGAACAGGGCTCAGACATCATCTTAACCACAGGAAAGAACACAATGAGCCTCCTATCCACAGCAATGCTAGCATCAGGGGTGCCTGTTAAAACGCAGGACATCCAGTTAAACTTGAATTTCAATGTTCTTAACACATACATACATGCGCACATGTACACACAGAGATATACAATTTTTCAGTATAATTATGTTCCAAATATTGCATGTGACATAAAAATATTTCTTATGTGTCTCAAATTCAAGGATATCTATGTTGTCTTTAATGGGAAAAGCAAGAAATGGCAGATCATACGATGGTTGGTGTATTTGTCAGGGAGAGAGGGAGGGGTGGGTGGAGAGATTTACTTTAAGGAATTGGCTCACACGCTGGGGGAGCCTGGCAAATCCAGCGTTTTCCAAGCAGGCTGGCAGGCTGGGGAGCAGGGGATTGCTGATGTTGCCTTGAATCCAAAACAGTCTGCCTCACAATTCCCTCTTCCTCGAGGGAAGGTGGTCCTTTAAAATGAAGGTCTTCAACTGATTGAATGAGGCCCGCCTGCATGACAGATAATCGTCTTTGCTCAAATTCTTCCAGTTTAACATTTAAATTTAAAATTAACTTAAATTTAAAGCAGAAAAATACCTTCACAGAAACATCCAGAACAGTGTTTGATCAAATATCTACGTCCTGTAGCCTAGCCAAGTTGACAAATAAAGTTAACCATCACATTAGGGGAGGCAGCTGGCTGGGGGCATTGTATTTGAAAATCTGTGAATTTGAAGCAATTAGCAACATATTCATTGGAATCTCGTCCCAGAAGGATGTGTTGAATCATAAGGCAAAACAGCAAACACATGTACTGTGACAACCGAAAGTGTTGTGGGCATATGCCTCGCAAAGGGGGGAGACAACTTCCTTTTCTCCTTCCGCCCCCCTCCCCTCCCCCTAGCCTTCCCTGCCTCCTCTTCCTGCCCCTTCCTCCTCCTTGTCCTCTCCCCCTCCCCCTCCCCCTCCTTCTTCCTCCTCCTTCTCTAGAGATGTTTTGTTTTGGTTTACTTTCCCCTCCTTTAAAAAACAAACAAACAAACCAAAACAAACCAAGCTTGATTCTCACAGGAAAGCCCTGAAGGCTGCTGTTGGCTTTAGCTCCTGCTCGCAATGGACCTGCCAAAGGCCATCCCTTGCTGAAGCCAGTGAGCTTTGAAGTCCTCCCCAGCTCCCATACACAAAGCAGCTCAGATGGGCAGCCCTTGCTCCTCTGGCCCCTAAGCCCTTCCTGGGCCTTCTATGCCACGGCTAAGTTTAGCAGCGCTGCGGTTAGCCAGCTTTCTTCCTGGAAGGCGAGAGCTCCCAAGGACAGCCCAGATCCCAGGGGACCTCTGGCTATCATCACACTGCATAGATCCCATGGTGGAAGCTCCTGGGAGACTCAGAGGGACCAGGAGTGCGGTGTTTCCCCTCCAAGGAAATACCACACACTGGAACCCAGTTACTGCTTAGTGAATGGGAACTGCAGCCTCCCCTAAAACTCAAGCTACGGAATGAATTGAACAGCACCTGACCTTCCTCAACAGATTGGCCCCCAGTGCCTAGCAAAATGCCTGGCCTGGCTTGGTGTGTATTGTTGTTGATAGGTGCCACTGAGTTGAGTCTGACTTATAGCAACTCTATGTACAACAGAACGAAACACTCAGCCGAATCTGTGTCGGGCACATGATCTTTTTCATGTTTAAGCCCATTGTTGCAGACACTGTGTCAGTCCATGTAGTGGAGGGTCATTTTTTTGGTTGACCTACCAGTCTCCCAAACATGATGTCCTTCTCCAGGGAAAGGTCCCTCCAGACTACATGTCCACAATATGTAAGACATAGTCTAGCCATCCTTGCTTCCAAGAAACATTCTGATTGCACTTCTAAGACAGATCTGTTGGTTCTTTGGCAGTCTATGGTATATTCAATAGACGTCTGCAACACCATAATTCAAAAGCATCAATTCTTCTCCTGTCTCCCTTATTCAATGTCCAGCTTTCACAACCATATGATGCGACAGAAAATACCATGGCATGAGTCAGACGCACCTCAGCTTCAATGTGACGTCTTTGCTTTTCAATACTCTAAAGAGATCTTTGGCAGCAGCTCTTCCTAGCGCAATACATTTATATATTTGGTGTGGAATTCATGAAGGAAAAACATAAACATACACTGCTCATCTTGCTGTGTGACTTATTTTACTCCTGATTTTTCTACAAGAGATCATTTTGGTTTATAGTCTCATTGTTCCCAATAGGATTTGCTACAGTAGACCTAGAATAGCCCCTACTAAAAATTCCATCTACTAATCAATAAACATTTAGTTCGATATATAAAAAAATCATAAAATTCAAAATAAATTTTGAAATACTTCAACAGGATTTTTAAAAATATAAAATGTGAAACGTTTCACCATTAGCCCCCCATTTCACTCTCCCAAAGAAAAGTGGTATTTAGTGTGAATCTTTCCAGAGTATTTTTCAATGATTTTACAAACAAATCCTATGAGCTGAATAAAAAGGAGGGCATGACAAGTTCCTTAAGATGAAGTAGGCGTCTTCACACACAGTGAGACTAGATCCCACGTGGTCTGAGTGCATAATTATCAGGGGTTTGTGTGTGTGTGCGTGTGTATGTGTGCTCACACGGGCGTGTGGGCGCACACGTGTATATATGTGTTAAAACACTAAACATCAACTCTTGCAATTTTCAAGAATCTAATTTGTTGTTATTTACATACTATACGTCAGATCCCCTGTCTTCTTCCTCCTGTCTAACTGAAATTCTGTAGCCAACATCTCCTCTTTCCCAGCTCCTGGACCCCAACATTCTCCTCTCTGGGGCTCAAAGGGCTACTGTACACAGAATTGTTTTTTAACAGGAGATTTCATTTTATTTATTATTATTTATTTATTTACTTATTTGTAGTACTGGGGGTTGAACCCAGGGCTTCGTGCCTGCATGCTCTGTAAGTGCTGGACCACTGAGCTGCTGGACCACTGAGCTGCTGGACCACTGAGCTGCACCCCAGCCCATTTTTTTACTATTTGAGACAGGGTCTCACTAAGTTACACAGACTGCCTCTGGTCTCGAACTTGCGATCCTCCAGCCTCCACCTCCCAAGCCGCTGGGATTACAGGTGTACTCCACAGCGCCCGGCAACAGGAGATGTTAAAAACCAAGTGCCCACCAAAAAGTGTTACTGAGTCATTGTAGGTACATGCAAGGACTCCGATGTGCCAGTTAAAAACAATGAAACAGGTCTATGTTTACTGGCATGGAAAACGTTACCAGGGAGGGTTTTGGCTTTTCATTTTTTAATGTTATCCATACAATCATGCAAACACGGGAGAAATTCTGAGAACAAACTACTAGCATCCGTCTTCGAGAGACTAATAGCGATATTTTGCTTCTTTTTAATTCATAGTATTGTCGGATTTTTTTACAGTGTTATGTTATCACTTTCTAAATAAAAATAAACCATGTAAATCTTGGAAAACTTAGTGTCTACCCTCACAGTGCCTTTCTGTCACTTACCTTATTAGCCAGGTTTACTTGGTTCAGAGGTATCATGTCATGCTCATGACCGAGGTAATGGCTCCTAGGGGTTGTCTCACTGGCCTGGGTGGCCCTGTCACTTGGTACTCTTACAGCCATGCTGAAGAAAGGAAGGGAGGGGACGGAGGGGGGGAGAAGAGAGGGAAGCAGAAAATGGACCACCGAGGAAAGGGAGCTGTCTTCTGGTAAGAATCAGCCAATTTGTCTTTTAAATGATTGGAATGCAAACTGTTGACATTTGTCACCAAGATTACATGAGACAATTCATATTGGAGCATCTAATGAAATAGTACACATGAAAACACCAAAAGCATTCTTCAGTTGACAAATGCCAGAGAGTATTGTTGTTTTCCCTGTGCAATTAAGGATGATTGGTGTTGTTGTTGTTAGGTGCCGTCGCACTGTGTCCGACTCATAGCGACCCTTATAGGGTTTTCAATGGCTGATTGTTTCAGGATTACCTCGGGAATGGGTTGCCACATCCTTCTCCCATTTTTGTGGTGCTGGGAATCGAACTTGGGACCTCAGGGACTGCAGAGCGGTGCCCTACCAACTGGGCTAAATCCCAGCCCTATTAAGGATGATAGACAGACATTTTCCTCAACCCATGCAGCTGAAGACCTGGGTCATACCTGAGACCACATGGAATCGCCTTAGGCATCACCAGTTTAATAAGGCAAGACACCTAACTCTTTCTTACTTAAGTGCAAGCGCATGATTGATTTCTGGTGGATATCTTACAGTTTGCACAATCTGTTCTGTATTGGTTTCTGTATTTGTGTGGTTTCTGAAGTTATTTTCATCCCTTGGGGTGAAAAAAATCTAAATGGAATATATGCATCAAAACATTACATTGCACCCGATTAATACAGTATATATAATTTTTATGGTTTCATGTATCAGTTAAAAGATAATTTTAATTTTTTTAAAAGAAAAGCCCTGTAGGATCTCATGCATAGTATTTTTTCTTAGACTGCCTGTTTCTGCCTTACATTCCCGATAGAACACTGAGATCATCTGAGAGCCAGTGCGTGTCCCACAGAAAAATTATTCTGCCCCCTAATCTATGACAACTGAAAGGGAATCTCTTTCCTAACTATATCCCAATGCACAGTAATGACATCTCCTTCCCGGTAGGAAATCTAGGTCCTAGTAAAAATGAGACAGCCTAATATTTCAAGCTATTTTCGACTCTGCCTCTCCTCCCCGTTCAACTCTGTGTTTGTTTTTGTCAGAAAGACAGACTTGTTCTTTTGCCAGGGAATTTTCTAATATCCTGCCACCAACATCTGCACAGAATAGAGTGCTTTGGAGGGTGAAATGAAAAAAAAAGGAAAAAGAAAAAAACAACTTCCCTCTGAAGGGGTGAGAAAGATAGTAGTGTTTCTGTTTGAAGCAACAGTATGTCAGAGAAAGCGCCAGCTAAGCCATCTCAATAAGCCATTGTGATGGACTAATGCTTCAGCAGGAGGGGATCTGAGGCCGTCCAACAAAAGCTTCGAAGACTGACTGTGGCCCTGGCTCCCGCACACAGAGCAGGGAGCCATCCTGTTTTTCTTCAATAGCCCCCTTTTCTATAATAATAATCAAGAATTGCATTTTAAAACTTTGTTTACTGGAGCCAGGCGGTGGCACACGCCTATAATCCCAGCGGCTCAGGAGGCAGAGGCAGGAGGATCACAAGTTCGAGACCAGAGGCAGTCTGCATAACTTAGCGAGACCCTGTCTCAAAAAGTAAAAAAAAAAAAAAGGGCTAGGAGTGCAACTCAGTGGTCCAGCACTTGCAGAGCATGCAAGCGCAAGGCCCTGGGTCCAACCCCCAGTACCGAAAAAAAAAATTGTTTACTTATTTATTATTTATTTTGTCTATCATACTGTAAATTCGATAAAACAAAAACCATCTAACATATTCACCAATACATACTCAGTTTTTTCCATTCAGTAAATTGTTGTTGTTAGGTGCCGTCAAATAGGTCCAAATCATAGTGACCCTCATAGAGTTTTCAATGTTGACTGTTTCGGGATTGTTTTGGGAGTGGATTGCCACATCCTTCTCCCATTTTAGCTGTCCTGGGGATCAGACTGGGGTTCTCAGCAAGGCACTCTACCAACTGAGCTAAACGCCAGCCCCACTCAGTAAATTGTTGTTCTTAGGTGCCATGGAGTCGGTATTCGACTCACAGCGACCCTCATGGGATTTTCAATGGCTGGCTGTTTTGGGATTGCCTTGGGAGTGAATTGCCAGGTCCTTCTCCCATTTTTGTGGCGCTGGGAATCGAACTTGGGACCTGAGAGACTGCAGCGCAGCTCTCTACCAACTGGGCTAAATTACAGCCCCCTAAAAAATATGGAACGCTGCACGAATTGGGGTGCCATCCTTGCGCAGGGGCCATGCTAATCTTCTCTGTATCATTCCAATTTTAGTATATGTGCTGCCAAAGCGAGCACACTCAGTAAATGTCAACTAAATAAATAATTGAAGGAAGGAAAGAGGAAGGATGGAAGGAAGGAAGGAAGGGAGGGAGGGAGGAAAGGAAAAAGGCAGGGAGGAAAGAAAAGAAAAGAAGGAGGGAAGGAGGGAGAAAGGAGGGAAGAAAGAAAAGGAAGGAAGGAGAGAGGGAAAGGTGGAGGAAGAAACAGAAAGATGAAGGGAGGAAAGCGGGGAAAGGCAGGAGGAAGGGAGGGAGGACGGCACCCGTGGATTTGCGCGATCACATTTGCACCACGCACGGTGCATGGGTTGCTGCTGACTACACCTTGCCGTTCCATGCAGTGCCCAGCCGTGTGCCCTGCAGAGAGCAAAGCCACCCGTGCCTGCTGGACTGAGTGGGTTCTTTAGTGCTCACTGGATTAACACTAGGTTCAAATTGATACTGCAGTTAAAGGGATGCTAGTGCAGACATGCTCAGAAATAAGCACTTTCAATGGGTTGGTTTTAAGCAAGGGAAGTTTGCACGTCCATTCTGATAGCTAGCTATTTTTGTTGCTATATCTTCTGGATGCTGGACACATTTCTAAGGTGGAAGCGAGGTCTACCAGCACTCAGGGATTGGCGAGGTCAGTTTTGCACGTGGCAGGTGGTCTTACTCTTCCAACCAGGCACACTGTAGGCAAATCAATTATGGGGCATTTGGAGGGCTGGATCCAGCTGCCTAGAGAAGATGATGCCACTGCTTAGTGCCCTGATACTTTATTATTGCTGTTTTCAGAGGCGGGGGGCTGCCTGCCTGCCACCCAGGCACTTAGGAAGATGCCTTGGAAGTGAGCCCATGGGAAAGCAGTGTTTTTCCTCTTCTCTGACATTAGTGTGGGCCTCCCTGCTGCTTCCAAGCCACAGTATGGATGGAAACACGGGTTTCAATCCCAGCTTTGCCTCCTCACATGGGTGGTTTGAGCAAGTCACTGGATCCTCAGCTTTCTAATCTACTAAATGGGAATAAATAACTCCTTGAGAGCTGGGCGTGGTGGCGCATGCCTGTCATCCCAGTGGCTTGGGAAGCGGAGGCAGGAGGATCGCAAGTTCGAGACCAGAGGTGGTCTGTGTAACTTAGCGAGACCCTGTTTCAAAAAGGAAAAAAAAAAATAGGCTGGGGGTACAGCCCAGTGGTCCAGCACTTGCAAAGCATGCAAACCTGAGGCCCTGGGTTCAACCCCCAGTACTCCCCCCAAAATTAATAATTCCTTGAAAACAATTGTCACAATGATCAGATTAAAGCAAGTGTAGGCATTATTTTGTAAAGCATAAATCACTTGGCAAATGTGTCATGAGTAGTCATAATGGCTGTTGCTAGGTGCCATCGATTCGGGTCTGACTTAAAGTGACCCTATGTATAACAGAACAAAACAGTGCTCAACACTGTGCCATTCCTGGCACTATTGTCAGTGCTTCTCTGCTATTTCTACAGCTGTCAAAGGCAGACTGTTTCAGGAATGGGTTGCCAGGTCCTTCTCAAATATCCTGCAGCACCCAGTATTCCCAGGCAGTCTCCCATCCAAGGACTAACCAGGCTGACCCTGCTTGGCTTCCAGAATGGGCGGGATCATTACCAGGTGTTATGGCTGTAGACAATCGTAACTGCTAACCATCAAGGCCTTCTTGTATGCCCAGTATTCTGCTAAACAATTTGTTGTTGTTGTTGTTAGGTGCCGTCGAGTCGGTATCTGACTCACAGCGACCCTCATAGGGTTTTCCATGGCTGTTTAGGGATTGCCTTGGGAGTGGATTGTCAGGTCCTTCTCCCATCTTTGCGGTGCTGGGAATTGAACTCAGGACCTCAGAGACTGCAGCACAGCTCTCTACCAACTGAGCTAAATCTCAGCCTGCTAAACAATAGAAGTGCATTTAAAACCTACATCAATCCTAGGAAGTCTGTAATAGTCATGAGAGCAGTTATTTTTCAGATGTGGAAACTTGCAGACAGCTGAATAAGACAAGTGCTCTGGAAATAAGGCACTGACTACATTCCGGGGACTGAAAATAAGGAGAATTGATCAGTAATATCTCCAAGAAAGGAAGGGAGCCTGGGGTCTTATATGAGCAGGGAGATGTGAGTCACCCAGAAGTCTGTACAGGGATGAGGGTCACGGAGGAGAGGTGCAGGTGGGTCATTTCCTGGAACACAGAAGTGGTGGCCATCTGTGGCCATCTCTAGCCATCCCTGCTTCCAAGGAGCACGACATGGAAGTAAAACGCAATGCTATCACTGCTGGGATTTAGCTCAGTTGGTAGAGCGCTGCTCTGCAGTCTCTGTGGTCCTGAGTTCAATTCCCAGCACTGCAAAAATGGGAGAAGGACCTGGCAATCCACTGCCAAGGCAATCCCAAAACAGTCAGCCATTGAAAACCCTATGAGGGTTGCTATGAGTTGGATACCGACTCGACGGCACCTAACAACAACAACAACAACATCACATGTGTAGAATGTTCCCAAGACCTCACAGTAACCGTAGTATGAGTAACCATTCGAGTTAAAATAACACAATAAACCGGGCTCTGTGGCAGCTCAGGAGGTGGAAGCAGCAGGATCCTAACTCGGAAGCCAGAGGCAGCC
>VMDO01019421.1:0-39680 GCA_007922755.1 Pedetes capensis | reverse complement strand
TGAAGCAATCCTGAGTCAGTGCATGGGCCTGGTCAAGTTCATATTGAATTTCACTTTGGTTTGTTTCCGTTGGTCCCTTGCCTGGTGGGTGACCGCATCTCTGTGCTGTCGGTTTTTGGCCGACCTTTCCCCTCTTGTCTTAGCAGTGTTCCGCAGCGCCCATGTGTGGGCCCAGCCTGACCTTCTGTCTCTTTCTGTCTTCCGCAGTGCCTTCTCCCAGTGCCTTGCTAGTAGACAACCCCACCCCTTTTGGAAACGCGAAGGAAGTCATCGCGATCAAGGACTATTGCCCGACCAACTTCACCACACTGAAGTTCTCCAAGGGCGACCACCTCTACGTCCTGGACACGTCGGGCGGGGAGTGGTGGTACGCCCACAACACCACCGAAATAGGCTACATCCCTTCCTCCTACGTGCAGCCCTTAAACTACCGGAACTCAACCCTGAGCGACAGTGGCATGATGATTGACACTCTTCCCGACAGCCCAGACGAGGTCGCCAAGGAGCTGGACCTGCTGGGAGGCTGGCCCGAGGACCAGAGGGGACCCAGCAAAGCCTGCAGCAATAACCCTTTCTGGAACGGGGCCCACACGAACCCATTTCTGAACGGGAATTCACCACCCAGCTTGGACGAGCTGAACCCCAAAAGCAGCGTGGATCTGCTGCTGTTCGACCCCGGCACGTCCTCGTTCACCGAATCCAGCTCAGCGACCACGAACAGCACCGGCAACATCTTCGACGAGGTCCCGGCCACCAACGGACTCCACGCGGAGCAGCCGGCGAGGCGGGACAACCCGTTCTTCAGAAGCAAGCGCTCCTACAGCCTGTCGGAGCTCTCGGTCCTGCAGTCCAAGTCCGACGCGCCCGAGACGTCCGGCTTCTTCACGGGCTTGAAGTCGCCCGCCCCGGAGCAGTTCCAGAGCCGGGAGGATTTTCGAACTGCCTGGCTGAACCACCGCAAGCTGGCCCGGTCCTGCCACGACTTGGACCTGCTCGGCCAAAGCCCCGGGTGGGGCCAGACCCAGGCGGTGGAGACGAACATCGTGTGCAAGTTGGACAGCTCCGGGGGCGCCGTGCAGCTCCCGGACACCAGCATCACCATCCACGTGCCCCAGGGCCACGTGGCGCCCGGGGAGACGCAGCAAATCTCCATAAAGGCCCTGCTGGACCCGCCGCTGGAGCTCAACAGCGACAGGTCCAGCAGCATCAGCCCCGTGGTGGAAGTGAGGCTGAGCAACCTGGAGGTGAGCACCTTTGTCATCCTGGAAATGAAGGTGTCCGCCGAGGTCAAAAACGACATCTTCAGCAGGAGCACCGTGGGCCTCCAGTGCCTGAGGAGCGACTCGAAGGAAGGCCCCTACGTGCCCGTCTCCGTCGCCTACAGCTACGGGGACACCGTCCAGGTGCAGCTGGACAACCTGGAGCCCCGCATGTACCTGGCCGTCGTGGCCCACGGCCCCAACATCCTCTACCCATCCACCGTGTGGGACTTCATCCACAAGAGGGTCACCGTGGGCCTCTACGGGCCCAAGCACATCCACCCGTCCTTCAAGACCGTGGTGACCATGTTCGGCCACGACTGCGCCCCCAAGACCCTCCTGGTCAGCGAGGTCACGCGCCAGGGCCCCGGCCCCGCCCCCGTGGCGCTGCAGCTCTGGGGCAAACACCAGTTCGTCCTGTCCAGGCCCCAGGACCTTAAAATCTGCATGTTCTCCAACATGACCACCTACGAGGTCAAGGCCGGCGAGCAGGCCAAGGTGGTGAGGGGCTTCCAGGTGAAGCTGGGCAAGGTGAGCCGCCTCATCTTCCCCATCACCTCCCAGAACCCCAACGAGCTGTCTGACTTCACGCTGCGGGTACAGGTGAAGGACAACCAGGGGACCATCCTGACCCAGTTCTGCGTGCAGACGCCGCAGCCGCCCCCCAAGAGCGCCGTCAAGCCGTCGGGGCAGAGGCGCTTCCTCAAGAAGGGCGAGGTGGGCAAGATCATCCTGTCCCCGTTCGCCGCCACCACCACCAAGTACCCGACCTTCCAGGACCGGCCGGTGTCCAGCCTCAAGTTCGGCAAACTGCTCAAGACCGTGGTGCGGCAGAGCAAGAACCACTACCTGCTCGAGTACAAGAGGGGCGACGCCGTGGCCCTGCTGGGCGAGGAGCGCGTCCGGCTCAAGGGGCAGCTGTGGACCAAGGAGTGGTACATCGGCTACTACCAGGGCAAGGTGGGCCTGGTGCACGCCAAGAACGTGCTGGTGGTGGGCAAGGCCCGGCCCAGCCTGCTGTCGGGGCCCGAACTGAGCACCTCGGTGCTGCTGGAACAGATCCTCCGGCCCTGCAAGTTCCTCACCTACATCTACGCCTCGGTGCGGACCCTGCTCATGGAGAACGTCAGCAGCTGGCGCGCCTTCGCCGACGCCCTGGGCTACGGCGACCTGCCGCTCACCTTCTTCTGCCGGGCCGAGCTGGACAGCGAGCCGGAGCGGGTGGCGTCCGTCCTGGAGAAGCTGAAGGAGGACTGTAACAACCCCGAGAACAAGGACCGGAAGTCCTTCCAGAAGGAGCTGGTCATGGTGGGTGCTCGGCGCGCGTCTACACCCCGGGCGGGGGCTCCTCCTGGCCCCTGCGCCTCTATCCTGGATCCCTGGGGCGGACCTGTGGCCGGGGCTTGGCTGTGTGGTGCACATAGACAGGGTCGGGAGCACCCTCGGGTAGGAGTGTGCACGGTCATCCTCAGGGACCCCCAGGAGACACCCTCTGCTCTCTGCCCTCTCCACACGTGAGCTCCTCGGCAGTGTCGGGACGGAGCCTGTGGGGCGGGGACGGCAGAGCCTGTGCTCTGGCCTCTTCTGTTCGGCTCTCTTGGGAGCAGATCTGTGTGTCATTCGATTCCCAAGGGCGGCCGTGACGCAGATGTGGCAGGAAGCTCTGCCCCAAAGCCTGGCCTTATTTTGACGTGCGTTCCCACCGTGTCTTACCTGGCGCTTCCAACACGTCTCTGCTGTGGTCCTCCCCCTCCCCTTCTTGGGGTTCGTTTGAACTGGGGTGAGGACAGCCTTTGCCTCCTGCACAATGTGAATTGGAGTTCTAAGAAGTGAGCAGAGAAAGCCAGGCGCCATGGCGCACGCCTGTCATCCCAGTGGCCTGGGAGGCGCCATGGCGCACGCCTGTCATCCCAGCGGCCTGGGAGGCGCCATGGCGCACGCCTGTCATCCCAGCGGCCTGGGAGGCAGAGGCAGGAGGATCACAAGTTTGAGACCAGAGGCAGTCTGCGTAACTTAGTGACCCTGTCTCAGAAAGTAAAAAAATGGGCTGGGGGTGCAGCTCAGTGGTCCAGCACTTACAGAGCATGCAGGCGCAAGGCCCTGGGTTCAACCCCCAGTACCATTAAAAAAAAAAAAAAAGAAAGAAAGAAAGAAAGAAAGAAAAAATGAGTGGGAGGGAAGTGTCCAGCTATGGGACACTCGCAGACCCCCAGCCAGCCAGGAACGCGTGCTCGTCCCTTCCCCGCTCCTCCAGTGCCCTGCGCCCTGCCTCGTCCCTCTTCCTGCAGGCAGCCCACCCCTAACCATGTGGTTCTGGGGACCCCTTGGTCTCCCTGGACATATCTGAGGCAGACATGGTCCCTCAACCCCTCACACTGAAGGAAACGGATTCAGCCCCCATCCTTCCGGTGGGGACCCCCCCTGGTCCCACTGACCCCAGCAGCCTTGCCCACCTCCCAACATGCTGGGACACAGCTGTCAGTGCCCTGGCCTTTCTGCTGCTCTCCTGCCCACCTCCCACCCTCCACCTGCCATTCTGCCTGGCAGGCTGGGTCTGTGTGGGAGTCCTGCCCGGGAGCAGCTGAGACTCCCACTGCGCACGTGCTGTGTTTCTGCCCCTCCCCCCAGGGATCAGGGAGGAGCAGGGCCAGTCCACTGGCACAGCCTGTATTTCCAGGAAGCCTGCATCGCAGCCTGGTCGGGAGTGAGGTGTTAAAAAGATCCTGTGACCGTGGCCCATGGTAATATAACGGCCACAGCACAGAGCAGAGGAGCCTGAGATCACCCAGGGAAGGGAGACGGAGTCAGAGATGGAGGTCAGAGGGCAGTCTTGGCAACCAGGAGGTCCCTGGTGGCCGTGGTGACAGTGGTTTCAGTGGGGAGGAAGCCACATTGTCCTGGAGGCTGGGGA
The DNA here is from genome assembly GCA_007922755.1 of Pedetes capensis. NCBI lineage: Eukaryota > Metazoa > Chordata > Mammalia > Rodentia > Pedetidae > Pedetes > Pedetes capensis. The sequence goes on along the minus strand of VMDO01019421.1, from coordinate 35,510 downwards.
GTGGGCAGGGGTAGCAGGGGAACCTCGGTGCACCCCGCACGTGGCTCACCCACAGGGGCAACCAGGAGGTCCCTGGGGGCTGTGGTGACAGTGGTTTGAGGGAGGAGGAAGCCAGGTTGTCCTGGAGGCTGGGGAGTGGACGGGAGCAGCAGGGGATCCTCCATGAACCCTGCACGCGGCTCGCCCACAGGGGCGTCTGGGGGCCCTTGCTGCCGCCTTCACCCCCTGTGGTTCAGAGTCCATGGCCTGGCCCCCCATAACACAAACTTGCAGAAGCTCGGGCCAGACCCGCTTGGCCCGTTCTCCACGGCCGACCGAGTTCCACAGGCGGAGCCTCCGCTCCCTCGGCAGAGCCCTGGGGCTGGCGTCCTCCAGCGGCTGTGGAATTGGGTGATTTCACGGACCGTGAACGGCACTGATTGTTCCCTCCCGCGGCTGAGAGAAGCTCGCCTTGAGTGGGCAGTGGTGACAGATGAGGCGGCCGCAGCAACTCCGCAGCGAGCGGTGTTAGCGAGGAGAAGGTGGCAGATGCAGGTCCTCCTAGACACTGTTAATGATCAAACTCTGACTCACCTTTTTGACTTCGGAGGGGATTTTTTGGTTTCCTTTGACTTCTCTGTGTGAGGGGTGGGGGTCCTGGGGGTCCTGGGTACCTCTGAGCCCCTCCGCCTTCTTCTGCCCAAAGAGGAAGAAATGAACCTTGGCCTTTGCCTGAGACGTCACCCTGAGGCGAGGTTCGTAAATGGCGATAAAGGGAACACAGGCGTGGCGGTGGGCTCCCTGCTCCGCCACCTGTCTGTTGTTGTTAGGTGCCGTCGAGTCCTGTCTGACTCATAGCGACCCTTACAGGGTTATCAGTGGCTGATCGCTTTCAGGATTGCCATGGGAGTGGATCGCCACGTCCTTCTCCCATGTTTGCGGTGATGGGAATAGAACTCGGGACCTCAGAGATTGCAAAGCAGGGCTCTACCAACTGAGCTACATCCCAGCCCCGCCTATCTATGATCAGGTGAATTTCAGTGGCTGCCAAACTTCCAGGAACCACGGCAGCCTCGTCCCAGCACGAGAAACGTCTGTCAGGTCCATGGATTCAAAATTGCTGGACAGTCGGGCTTCCTGCAGCCTCAGCCACAGCTTTAACCCGTCCCCTCTGCTGCCCCAGCCAGACCACCACCCCGTTCCCCTCTTTAAGATGGCCTCTGAAGCCAGGCAGTGGCGCACGCATGTGATCTCAGGCACCCAGGAGACGGAGGCAAGGAGGATCGTGAATCTGAGGCCAGAGGCAGCCTGCGTAACTTAGCAAGACCCTGTCTCAAGATAAAAAGTTAAAAGTGGGCTGGGGGGTGCAGCCTAGTGGTAGAGCACTTGCAGGGTATGTGTGAGGCCCTGGGTTCGACCCCGTGCTACCGAGTTAAGAAAGAAAAGGCCCTGTGTCATCTCTGTTCTCCCCTGCTCTGGGAACTAAGTAAGTGAGGTAGGAAGGTAGAGGTTTGCCGTGGCTCCCGTGCAGGCGGGGAAGGAAAGGCGTCACCAAGCCCTGGGTGCTCCTCTCTGAGGCCATTGGCCTTCTTCTAGCCCCTCAGGCCTTGTGATGCTTGACCCCATCTCACCCGCCCATGTCCTGCCCGTTCCCTGTGTCTGTGTCTCTCACCTGCCAGCTCACACCGCCCCGGGCCCCTGCATCTTCTGTCCCTCATGCTTAGAGCTGCAGACCTGGGCCTCCTCGGAGGCCGGCCACAATGTCACCTCACAGGGAGGCGTTTCCCGAGGCCCCTGGATCACCCTGCACCTCGTTATCCCAAGCGATTCTTCACGGTGCTCTTGGATGAGGGTCGGTCTGGCCTGTTTACCCGTATGCTCTATGTCGGCGCCGCCCTGATTGAACGTAGACACCAGGGAGGAAAGCCTTGGGATTCTGCGAGCGAGTGAGTGAGCAATGGACCCCAGCCCCGCTGAGCCCCTCAGCCGCCTGCTCTCCGGCCCACACCGGGCTTCCTGTCACTGCTGCCCCTCCTACCCTGGGTTGTTTTGGTGCCTCTTTATAACCTTGGAGAGGCAGCCTGGGTGACCTGAGGCCTCCGCTCCTCTCCTTTCTGTGTGCTGTGCCCTCGGGACACCTGGGCGAATGCAGGGGGTGGGACCCAAGCCTGAAGACAGCAGTGGGGGGTGGTGGGGAGGACAGGCAGTGGGTAACTGGGTGTGGCTGGCGCTGGCCCAGGGGACGTCCCCAGGGTGCAGGCCCTGGCTGGAGAGGCTGGGAGGATCGGCCAGGATCCCTGCTGAGGGGGGACCCACGCGGTGGGTGACACCAGAGGGGTGCCACACACTCGGAGAGCTTGAAGTCCTGTTCTGTGGAGGCAGGACAGGGCGGACGGGGCAGTTCTCAGCCGCAGCTTCTGACACGGAACCAGGACGATCGGCCAGTCAGGGCCAGGAGCGGGTACTGGATTCAGTGACCGCTGCCTGCTGGGTACTGGTCTGTCCCAGAACCTGGGCCTGGGCCTTGAGGAAAAACTCAGCACCAACACCTGTGTGGGCAGGAGGCAGAGGCACAAAGGGCCTCCTCCTCGAGGGGAGGTGGAGGAGGTGCCAGGGCCCAGGGCCTGATGGCATGAGGGGCCCACCATGGGGAGGGGCAGGCGGGTCGGGTATGCAGCAGGACAAGAGCCAGGGGTGTGGAGGAGCAGAGGAGCATGGATCGGGGCTGGGGGGCAGCGGCCCCAGGGTGGGAGGCCCAGAGGACGTGCTCTGTGGGGATTCCAGATCGTGGCACGTGGGCAGTGGACGGTGGGGGCCGCTCCAGCAGATGCTGCTCCCTGGTCTTCAGAGGGTCCAGGAGCTTAAGTGTCTGAGGGGAAGTGACGGGGCGTGGTGACATGTGAGCCCAAGCGTCCCTACCCCTTAACCCCCTAACAAGCTGGGCCCTTCTTTCCCTCTGTCCTCACACCAAGCCGTCGGAGGGAAGAGAAGCAGTCTGTCCAGAAGGCCCCACTCGTTTCCACGCCGCGTGTCCTCACCGGGACCCTGGGCGCTCCGGGGTCTCAGGGTCCGCACGCTGCATCGGGGGCGCTCAGGGTTTGTTCTCTCCAGAAGGAAATCCGTCCCGGTTGATCTCTCTTGTGGAAGCAGCAGGCTCGCTCTAGCATTGATGCCTGGCAATATTCACAGCAAGAGCCGAGTTGGGAGGCCGCTCTAGCATTGGTGCCTGGCAATATTCACAGCAAGAGCCGAGTTGGGAGGCCGCTCAGCCAGGCGGCCCCAGGAAGCGCCCTCCAGTCTGGAGCATGCGCACTGTGGTTGTTACTGAACTCCCTTAGGCGTTTGCCTCATCTGTTCGGGGCAGCAGCCTGTGCTCAGGTGGCTTTGTGCCCACCCCACCATGCAGGAGCCCTGTTGGTCTCACAGCTGCTGGGGCAACCTGGGCACTTAGATTTCCCACCGTGACAGACCCTTGGCAAGGTCCGTCCTTGTCCTTCTGTCTCCGTAAGCCGCTGGCCCACTCCCGATGCATCAAAAGCAGATAGGTAGCGAGTGTCACTTTGGGGGAACGGGGTCTCAGAAGGACAGGAAACACTTTTGAAAGTTCCAGAAGTGCTGAGCACCATGCTGTGGTCCTGGACCGAGCCCTGCCGGGGAGATGCTTTGGTCCTTCCGTACGCCTGGGCTGGATGTCAGGGCCTTGGTTTTGTTTCGTGAAGAGGAGAAACTACAAAGTGTGTTGTTTTTAAGACATTTGAAGTCTTTGATGCATCTTCTAATAGACAACAGGGGTCTTGGAAAGGGCTGAGTGTTTGAAAGCCCGAGTGGGAAACACATACCGCTGTGTGTTCTGTGCTCTGTGGAAACAGTGAGACAAAGGCTTTGGATACGGTTGCACGGGCACCTGTATAGATTTATTATCAGCTCATGAGGGAGTGGGAGAAGGACCTGGCAACCCATTCCCCAAAACAATCAGTCACTGAAAATCCTGTGAACAGCAGAGAAGCACTGACAATAGTGTTTTGCCTGTTGTACATAGGGTCACTATGAGTCAGATACCGACTTGACAGCACCTAACCTAACATGAGGGAGTACGGAGGGGGCTGAGGGACGAGGGTGACGGGGAGAGCCCTGAGCTCTGCTCTTTGCTTTGCTTTGCTTTTCTTCTCTTTTTTCTTTGAAGCATGGAGGGGTTAAACCAGAGCCTCATACTTGCAAGCTTTGCAAGCACTGCGCCACTGAGCTGCACCCCCAGCCCACTTTTTTACTGTTTATTTGGGACAAGGTCTCACTAAATTATGCAGGCTGCCTCTGGTAGCAAACTTGCGATCCTCCTGCATCCACCTCCTGAGTTGCTGGGATCAGGCGTACGCCACTGCTCTTTAAGAACTGGGAACATAACCAGGCGCTGTGGCGCACGCCTGTAATCCCAGCGGCTCTGGAGGCAGAGGGAGGAGGATCGCAAGTTCGAGATGAGAGGCAGTCTGTGTAATTTAGTGAAACCCTGCCTCAAAAAGTAAAAAAAATGGTCTGGGGGTGCAGCTCAGTGGTCTAGCACTTGCAGAGCATGCAGGCATGAGACCCTGGGTTCAATCCCCAGTACTGCAAAAAAAAAAAAAAAAAGAACCGGGAATGTTTTGTTCAGCAACGCGCTTCTGGCGCAAGGGGCTCTTCCGGGTTTCCAGAACAGCATTGTGAATGGGATGCCTGGTCCCTCATAGTGGTGAGGAAGAATGGGGAGTTGGCTGCAGCTAGAGAAAGGACAGTCAGAGGCTGGGCAGAATCAGCCCATGGTGGCCTCAGAAGCCCAGGGAGGTCTTGGCCAAGGGGACCTGAGGCAGCCGTGATGGCTGCTCCTGGATCCTCGAAGAAAATAAAGCCCGTGGTGTGGTGATGGGAGTCATGGGCGATGGCTGTAGCCAGGGTCCCTCGGTCAGGCGGTGAGAGATGCCTGGAGGAGTTTCCAGGACAAAGAGGGGAGCGAGTGACTGTAGGGTCCAAATCCAGGGAGTGCTGCAGGGCCCAAGTGCCCAAAGAGACTGAGATCTAATGGAAGCCAGCGGCTAGCAAAAGAACGAGAGGGTTGGGGACCCGGGAGAATGGCGTCAGGGTTCTCAGCGATGTTGCAGAAAACCCACCTTATCAAGCAGATGAGGAGGCGGTTCCTCAACAGCTGCTGTGCCCTGGAGTGGCCCCTGTGGTCCCTTCCACAGTGCCTGAAGCCAGTGCCACCACTGGCTGTTCTGTAAATCCAGAAGAGGACACAGCCAGCCATTTATCTTACGGATACAGGCAGCGCAGAGCGAGCCCAGCAGAACCAGCAATGGTCGCTCACTGTATTTTCCAAGCTCTCTTCAGACAGGTCAGCAGCTAAAGCCTATGGACCATCTGCTCCTGTAAATGGTGTCTTGCTGGGACCCAGCTGTGCCCATTTGTCAACCTATCACCTCCTGTCAGCAGAGTTCAGAAGCTGGGACAGAGACCGTGTGGCTCACAAAGCCGCAGATATTTATGATCTGTCCTTTTGGAGAGGAAGTTTGGAACCTAAATCATAGTTCGCACAAGTTAACAAAGCTAGCGAAAATCAGCATTTTGCTTTATTTCTTTGGGTAGCTCCCGGTATACCTGTGTATACCTAAGTGTGCGTAAAAATTAAAGAGGAATCCACAGAGAGGTTCTCAGACCCGGATCCTCCTGCTGGGCAGTGTTTCCAGCCTAAGACTTCGTGGGCACTCAGCATCCACCCTTTCAAAATCTGCAGAAAACAGCTGGGCGCCAGTAGCTCAGGCCTGTCACCCCAGCGCTCAGGAGGCTGAGGCAGAAGGATGGTGAGTTTGAGGCCAGAGGCAGCCTGTGCAATTTAGAGAGACTCTGTGTTAAAATAAAAATTTTTAAATGGGGCCAGGGGTGCAGCGCAGTGGTAGAGCATATGCCTAGCACACACAAGGTCCTGGGTTGAACCCCGAGTACAGGGGCGGAGGGAAATCCTTCATAAATTTCCCCTGGATGGTGTGGGCAGCTTTGTAACAAACTACCCCAGTGCCAGGTTCAGTGGAAGTTGTGTAGGTGGAGCCGAAATGAGTGTGTGTCGGGGTTCAGCTCAGGCCCGGCAGAGGTCAGAGCCTTGCCCAGATACCACGTGGGTATCGGGAACCCACTAAACCAGGTTGGTGTTATGGCCAGTGGCGCCAATGAAGGACCTCGGGAGACCTTCAACAGAAAACGGCAAAGGAAGGTTTATTGGGTGCTCCCCAAGCGGGGTGCAATAAGCATGCAACTTCTAAGCAAGTGCTATAAGTGCTGGCTATAAGCCTGCAGCATTGAATGCTAGAACAGCTCATGCTAGAACAGCTCATGTTCCATGCTAGAACAGTCAGTGCTAGAACAGCTCAGCCTTAAAGGCACAGCTACAGCAGCCGGTGTACCGTTGGGCTGGAGGTCCAGTGGTCTTGACTCTCGCAGCTCACCTTCTCTGCCTCCCTCCTTCCCAAGGATGGGAGGAATTGGGAGGCTCTTCGTGGCTTGATTGTAGCCTTTGGCGCTTCGGAGCCCCTGGTCTTGACCACGTCAGCTTGCTTGAAGAGTCCACTGGAGTAGGGAGCGCTGGTCGAGGTGATGGGGTTCAGTTGGCAGTTGAGGGACAGTCAGAAGTGGTAAGAGGTGAAGGGGGTCCGGGAGCCCTGCTTATATAGGGTCCCGGAGGGGTACATGACTGGGATTAGCCAATCAGGGCACACACCTGACAGGTACAACAGGTAAACTGCCATACCTGCCAGTTAGGGACAGTTTTCTAACGAAAATGCCAGTGATAGCCAATCAGGATTAAGGTAGTTGAGGCAGGCCAGGCTGGTCAGGCGCCATCTTTGCTCACTCGATGGGAGGGGCAGGTGTGAGTGAGTAAGATGTGGCCCTGGGGTCAACTAGGGGTCAGCCCCTCAGGCTAACATGAAGGACCCTAGTTATGGGGTCGATTTTAAAAATCCCCAACATGAGTGAAAGGCACCTTCATGCCTGGCATCGAAAGCACCAACCTCTTTGTTCACCTACGATCTCTGCAAATGGAACCCCAGCTGGCCTGGGCAGGGCCTGGGAACCCGCCTTGCCAGCAGCAGCCTGTGTTTCCCAGGACCTTTGTGTCCTGTGCCCAGAGCCCCTGGGGAGAGAGCAGGTTTTGATGCCTCCTGCCAGGAGTGACTTGAATCAGAAGCAGGTGACTTTGACGTGGTCAGTCACCGCGCGAGTGCAGCTGCCGCCGGAGCAGGGCAGCTGAGCACACAAACATTGAGGTTTGTTTGGTGTGGTCAAATGATTTGGTCAAACTCTGCGGTCACATGCACTCCTGCCCCAGGTAGCAAATGTAGCAGAGAGGTCCCTTCCTGCAACGGTGTGACCCTGGGCTCAACACCACTGAAAGATGAAAGCCTGGTGTCCTCCCACACATCCACCGCATGCAAACAAACACGTACAGGTGTGCTCCTCTTTTCTCCTAAGATACCAATCCAATAAACATTTAATTTTCCTTTTTTCTTTTTCTTCTTCTTCTTCTTCTTTTTTTTTTTTTTTTTTTTTTTTTTTTTTGTGGTACTGGGGGTTGAACCCAGGGCCTTGTATTTGCATGCTCTGCAAGTGCTGGACCACTGAGCTGCGCCCCCAGCCCATTTTCATCTTTTTACTTTTTGAGACAGGGTCTCGCTAAGTTATGCAGACTGCCTCTGGTCTCGAACTTGCGATCCTCCTGCCTCTGCCTCCCGAGCCACTGAGATGACAGGCATGCACCACCGCGCCTGGGCTACGTTTAGTTTTCTTAAAACAATTTCTTTTGAATATATCAAAGTTCAAATTGAAATGGACCATGTTTTGAAATATATAAATCATTAACATGAAGCACAGCCCGTCCAGACCAGCATTTTGATTTTATTAGCTTCTAATGTCAATGCCCTGGGCTCTGAGAGGCTGGGACCGTCTCCCAGCTCTGTTGGCTCCAGAGATGGGGCGCTGGACAAAAGCCGCCGTGGTCTGTTCTGCTTCTCTGTAAAACACATGTTCAGCCCACACAGTGAGGGCACGTGGGACAGGCTGCCCAGAGGAGCTTCTGGCTCTGACCTTCCCAGGCGGAGGGCACTCCCCTTCCCTCCACTTGGTCTGGCAAATGGGATAAGATCAGCACCTACTTCATTGTTGTTGTTGTTGTTGTTAGGTGCTGTTGAGTCAGGACCAACTCATAGCAACCCTGTGTACAACAGAAGAAACACTACCTGACCTGACACTGTGCCATGCCGGGCACGATTGTCAGTGTTGCTCTGCTGTTCATAGGATTTTCAGCAGCTGATTGTTTTGGGGGAATGGGTTGCCAGGTCCCTCTCCCAAGCCTGCAGCACCTGGTGTTCCCAGGCGGTCTCCCATCCAAGTACTAATCGGGCTCGACCCTGTTTAGCTTCTGAGATCTGATGGGATTGGACACCCAATCCCATCAGTGATGGGTGATATAGCTACAGGCTTCATTGAGCTCTCTTATGATTATGGACATCAGTCACCCTTGCCCCCTCCCCCGCACAACCCAACGTGACCTTCTTTAGTGTATTATGTCCACAAAGGCCCAGTTTCCGTGTAAGGTCACATTCTGCAACATAAAGTTTGGAGAACACTGTGCGCCCCCTTCACCCTGTAACCCATCTCTTCCCTCCTGTGAGCCACACAGTGCCAGACACAGCTCTGGGGACAGTTCCCTGGCCTTCGGACTCCCCGGATAGAGGCACCATCTCCAGGTAGCATTCCCCGGAAGCCAGAGGCCGGCCTCCGTCCCGCCTCACACCACGCCTCTTCCTCCTCAGGCCTTGCTGAAAATGGACTGCCAGGGCCTGGTGGTCAGACTCATCCAGGACTTCGTCCTCCTGACCACAGCCGTGGAGGTGGCGCAGCGCTGGCGGGAGCTGGCTGAGAAGCTGGCCAAGGTCTCCAAGCAACAAATGGACGCGTACGAGTCCCCCCACCGCGACAGGAACGGGATGGTGGACAGTGAGGTGAGCAGGGGCCCAGCTCCTGAGTTCCTTAGCTTCCCTGCCCCTCCACTCCAGGAGCCATGGGGTGCATTTGTTGTTGTTAGGTGCCGTCGAGTCGGTATCCGACTGGTAGTGACCCTCATAGGGTTTTCAATGGCTGACTGTTTCGGGATTGCCTTGGGAGTGGATTGCCAGGTCCTTCTCCCATTTTTGCAGTGCTGGGAATTGAACTCGGGACCTCAGAGACTACAGTGCAGCGCTCTACCAACTGAGCTAAATCTCAGCCCCATAGGGTGCAGTAGTCAAAGCCTACTTTTTCATAGCGGCTTGGGAGGGTGGAATGACGTGAAATGGGGGCATGCCCGGAGTATGCTGGGTCCCGGCCAGGTGGGAGCAGTGGAATTGTTCTCGGGACCCTTTGTTGGGAACCCTGGTGTGGAAGATGGCGAGGTCCCTCCACCACGAGCTAATGATGCTCCTAAGTTAATATCCGTAAACAGAACCTGGGGGGCCATTGTGTGCTGGGTCCACCAGGCCCTGCGTTGGTTCCATACCAGGAGTGTTGCCTAACTTTGGCCAAAGCCTATGTGGTGGAGTCTTGCCTAAAGACTCTGCGTTTGCCTGTTTGTGGAGGTGACCATGGTAGCTTCCCAGAAGATGGCCCAGGCGTGGGAGACCCAGGAAGCAGGAGGTCCCAAGAAGGAGGCTTCTCTTGATTCACACAGTGGATTTCTAATAAGTGGCACAGATGAAAGAACTTGGGGACTGTAAGAGAAGGGAAATCCTGTCTCTTTATCCAGACACTCCTGCTACACATCTGCTTGCATAGACATGGCTCCCCCTGTGTCTTGGTGAGGATTTTGCAGTCCTAAAGAGTGTCATAGATGTCGGGCAAGGTGGCATATGCCTGTAATCCCAGCAGGCTCAGGTGGCAGAGGCGGGAGGATTGCAAATTCGAGACCAGAGGCAGTCTGTGTAACTTAGCGACATCCTGTTGCGAAAAGCAAAAAAAAAAAAAAAATGGACTGGAGTCGCAACTCAGTGGTCCAGAGCATGCACGCGTGAGGCACTGGGTTCCACCCCCAGTACCAAAAAAAAAAAAAAAAAAAAGATTGTCAAGAGACAGTGGCTGAGGGAGCTTCCTGCATGGCCAGAGAAAAACCTCCTCTCCCTCTAACCTTTCTCCCCCACTCCCCATTTCTGCTTTGGGGAACTTCCTCACCCAGGCCATGTGGAAGCCCGCCTATGACTTCTTACTAACCTGGAGCCACCAGATCGGGGACAGCTACCGGGACGTCATCCAGGAGCTGCACCTAGGCCTGGACAAGATGAAGAACCCCATCACCAAGCGGTGGAAGCACCTCACGGGGACGCTGATCCTGGTGAACTCGCTGGACATCCTGCGGGCAGCCGCCTTCAGCCCCGCGGACCACGATGACTTGGTGATCTGAGCGGATCCGCCCTCCTGCCGACCCACCAGGCTCCTGTCTGCTGCCCTGGGCCCTGTACTGTCAGCAGGGGGCACACGGGGAGGGAGGGGCGGCTGCTCAGACAGGCAGGTCTGCCAGCAGGGCCCATGAGCGACAAGGACCCGTGATGCTCCGCCCCTCTCCAGTGATGCTCCGCCCCTCTCCACCTTCCGGGGCCAGCCTGAGTGGGTTTCCCACGGCAGGATGTTGCCAATTAAATAGCTTTCTATTTGTCGAAGTGTAAATTTAAATTTCAAATCACTTTTTTAAAAAGAGACTGGGGAGGGGACGTGAGAAAGGGGGTGTCTAATTTTTTTAATGGACCATAAAGGTTATTAAAAAAAAAAAAACTTCCTAGGGGCAGATCCTGTTGAGATTTTTACGTTGTCAACTTCCTAGGGGCAGATTTTTACGTTGTTTGAAGACCTTTTTAAATTATGTTTCAGATGTATATAGGTATTTAAAGGCCATGGGTGTTTCTGATCCCCAGCCATACTTTGCATTTCAACACTGAGCGTGGAAAGGCGCCCAGCCGGATGTGGGCTTTCCCTCTCTAAACCCTGCTGCCAGAGTGCTGCTCAGTGGATGGGCATAGCCACCTCCATCCTTACTGAGAATGTCCCGGTCCCACCCTCTCCTCTTACTCCCTCTCCATTCTACTTTTGCCTCATGCTGTCGGCTGCGACCATCCACATAGCACGGGAGTCTTTTGTGAGTTTTAAGGGACGGTGGAATCCCGCAGTAGCAGCTAGGTGCCGCAGAGACATTTCTGCCAATAGATAGAAAGCAGCTGGCATTGACGTTGTCTGTGGCTCCTGCCTCTTTGCGGTCAGTCATTCAGGAGAATAATGCCCATCAAAAGGGTGATGGTCGCTGCTGGTGCTTCTTGCCCAGCTCTGCCAACCCTTGGGCATGAAGAAAGCCTTGGCGCCCAGGAAGAGCCTGGTGGCCTCAACTCCCCCTGGGTGCTTCTTGCCTAGTAGCCTCAACTCCCCCTGCATCCACCGCAGAGGCTGTATTGTAGGTGGCCTCCCAAATGACACTTGTGTGTTTGTGGCAGAGGTGCCAGTTGCTGTTGGCCAAATTCCACCTCTCACATCATCTCCGATTTGACCCCCTTCTTCCTTGGGCACCCATGCCTTTTCAGAAATAAATAGTAGAGGAGGAATCAGTTTTTTGCACAATATAAAGATCATCGGAGCAAGCTGAACATTTTCCGAGGATGAAAATGTTTCTCAGTCAAGTCAGGAGGTTGGCAAAAGGTTGCGTTCATGACCTTCAGCGTTGTGGAGCCACTCCGATGGCGCCATGTTGACTCCCATGATTGCCGGTAAGCCCCGGCATCTCAGGAGGGAGCAAGAGGCAGGGTTGACATCTGGCGGGTCAATGGAGTGGGGTGACCCAACCTACGAGCAGGGACTCGGGCTGTTTGCCTGAGGGGTGCTGGGCCACGTAGGACTCCTGAATCTCATGCTCATCAACTGCATTTTTGACACATGTTAATTACTTAGTTTAATCAGTGTGTAACCCCTTGTTGGGCTGAAGCCTAGTCCTCTAGCTACTGATTCGGACACCGATGACCCACAGAGTAAAACCCAAACTCGAGATGTTTTATGCTGCAAGAACCAAGTCACTCGATTCCCCGGTCATCACAGGAAATAACCTTCAATTCTGCATCTCCACCCCATGCTCCCATTTAGCCCAGGGATCAAATCACCTTCTCCCCCCAAAGAAGAAACAAAACCAGTTGCACCTTAAACCATGGATACTTTTCCTCAGGGGCTTTAAATAGTTTCCTATGCAACATGTCTTGTAGCACAAAATTAAATTCTACAAAGTTGCAGTAAATTTTATTTGGATATTTTAACCTGTTAAGTGTGTGTGTTTCTTTCTGTGCCCAACCAGACTTGAAATAAAACAAAAAAATAATAAAACCCAGTGCAAGGATCTATGCCCAGACCAATGGCACCTGTGGGTCCCCCTGCAAGACAGTGTGACAAATGGTATAGAAAACATCTGCTTTCTTGCTGTTAATTTCTCTCCAGACATAGGTAACTTCTTGTTGTTAAGTGCCGTTGTGTCGGCATCTGACTCATACCAACCCTATATACAATAGGTGAAACACCATTGTCAGTGCTTCTCTGCTGTTCATAGGGTTTTCAATGGCAGATTGATTTTTGGGAGTGGGTTGCCGGGTCCTTCTCCCAAGCCTACAGCACCTGGTGTTCCCAGATGGTCTCCCATCCAACTACTAACCAGGCCCTACCCTGCTTAGTTTCCAAGATCTGATGGGATCGAACACCACAGGACTATGGCTGCAGGCATAGTCATCACTAACTAGGTGGGAATCAGTCTTATGCAGAGCCCCTCTATGGAAGCAGGTTGGTATCTTGTTCCTGATCCCACGAACTTGAAAGTGCAATACCAGCCCCTGGTGTGGAGTTCGACACTGGAGTTCTGTGTGTACTGGTGTCGTCCTGGGTTATGACTGCAGCAAGCTGGGCATACTGTGCTGTCGTGGGAGGAAAGCAGGCCATGGGCACTGTTCCCGGAGACCAACCCCAGCTGGAAGTGGGGTGGAGAATGACACTAGCAGAAGGGCTGCTTGAAAAGTGTGTCTAATGCAAAGCTGAAGGCCGTGGCAGAACCAGCTAGACCCCCAACAGGCCTGACCCGGAGCAGCGTCTGCAGTGTTGCTGGGGTACACGGATGAGGAGGAGCATTGAAGGACCCGTGGCACGTGGCTGGGTCTTGCTAAGTGAACAGGAGAGCTTTGTGCCATGTGCTGTGGGGAGTGCGCCTCCCAGTCTGGCCTGGATGTTCAGACGGGCGGCACCGCCACGCACACAGATACTAAACACAATTCACTCAGGAACCTCGGGTGAGGGGCACAGACTCCTGTGGCCCTCGGGATGCCATCAGAGATGGGAGAAAGGAAAAGCCTCGGGCGCTTTTGCCTTGCGGGGAAAAGCACAGCTCTTTATTTCTCTGCCCTGATAGGGTGGAGAGAAACCCAAAGAGTACAGCTTTAAGTGCTAGCAGCTCTTATACAGCCTCAAGGGCAGATGCTTCCATGTTGGTGGTCTTGGCGGAGAGTGAGTTCTTTCCTTGTTGATGGTCACGGTGGAGAGAGAGAGAGCTGTTTCCTCATCGGTGGTCCAAGCGAATAAAGGTCAAACCGCCACAGTGCAGCTCCTTATATAGCTCGCCCGCGGAATGGCTTGAGCCAATCAGCTTTAAGTCCAATTGTCCAATCAGGTTAGGGGGATTTGTGAAGGGTTTTGTACAAACATCCAACCAAGTTACTTTCATTTTCCTTAGATTCCTAATTTACAAACCAGATCTTCAAAAGCAGTTTTCCCAGTTTTGGGGCTTTTGCCAATTTCTCCCTACAATGTGCTAACTCTAGTTGCTGTGGTTTAGGTCTGGAGTCCCCCAAAGGCCCATCTGTTAATGTCTTAGTCTCCAATGTGGCATTGTAGGAAGGTGATGGAACCTTTAAGAGGTGGGGCCTGATGAGAGGAAGATAGGTTATTGGAGGCGGGCCCTCAAAGGGAATTGTGCAACTCTCATCTCTTCCTCTTATGTTTGCACCTGGCCCTGTTGAAGAATGGCCTCCTTGGCATTGTGCTTCCCATTGTGTTGTGCTGTGCCGCCACAGGCTCAAGGGCAGCAAGGCTAAAGTGAGGGTCGCAGGGAACTTCTTCTGAGTTGACTGTCTTAGGTGTTTATTAGCACTGGCCAATGCAGCGGCTCTACTGGCACCTACTTATGACATTCTTACACCCATTTTGCAACTCAGTGTGGTCCCATAAGTTACTTGCAGACAACAGGAAAGGCAAAGGTGTCCCTCGTCACCCCACCCCGGTGCTGGGGATGGAGCCCAGGGCAAGTGCTCCACCACTGAGCTATGTCCCCATCCCCAAAGGCAAAGATTTTAACCCAGGGCCACCCTAACGGAATGCCACAAATCACGTGGCTTAGAACTTAGGAAAGGCATTCTCTCACAGTTCTAGAAGCCAGAAGTCCAAAATTAAATAAAGTGTCACATGACCTGTCTGTGTCTAGATCTCTCTCTCTTTGTAAAGATATCAGTCCTTGGATTTAGGGCTCACCATAATTCAGTGGGACATCTTGATTACATCCACAAAGACCCTTTCCAGAAAGGTCACATTCACAGTTTGTTGTTGTTGTTAGGTGCTGTCGAGTCGGTATCCGACTCATAGCCACCCTCAGAGGGTTTTCAATGGCTGACTGTTTCGGGATTGCCTTGGGAGTGGGTTGCCAGGTCCTTCTCCCACTTTTGCGGTGCTAGGAATCGAACTCAGGACCTCAGAGACTGCAGCACAGCGCTCTACCAACTAAGCTATATCTCAGCCCATATTCACAGGTTGTTGTTGTTGTTGTTAGGTGCCGTCGAGTCGTATCCAACTCATAGCGACCTTCATAGGGTTTTCAATGGCAGTTTTGTTTTCGGGATTGCCTTGGGAGTGAGTTGCGACGTCCTTCTCCCATTTTTGCAGTGCTAGGAATTGAACTCGGAACCTCAGAGACTACAGAGCAGCGCTCTACCAACTGAGCTAAATCCCAACCCACAAATCACAGGTAGTGGGTAGGACTTCAACGTGCCTTTTGGACATAGTTCAGCCCACCACACTGCATCCCTCGTTCCAGGAAGCTCCATTAAAACCTACATTGCATGCTAGGCAAGTCCTTCACCACTGAGCTGCACCACCAGACTCTTTTATATTCTTTTTCTTTTCTTTTATTGAGACAAGCTTGAACAGACTGCCTCTGTCTTCAAACTCAGCAATTCTCTTGTCCTTGCTTCCCAAGTAGCTGGGATTATTAGCCATATGCTACAGCACCCAGCAAGACCTTTTTTTTGGCCAAATACTCTAACCCCTCTTCCTGTCCACTCTCTATTATCTCTGTCCCCCTACCCCCATGGGACACAGGAGTCCTTCCTGTTTCCCAGGCTGTGACCCCTCTCATCCTAGCCTACTTGCACACTGGGCTCTTTGACAGCAACCTAGTCTTAGCTCATCTCTAAATCCCAAGAGCCTGGTGCAATAAATGTTTGTTGTATGAGAGAATTGGTCCTATGTGCAACAGAAATGCATTGCAAAACGTGAAATGGCTTTGACTATTGGAGTGGATAATGCAGGCTCCACGCTGTGTTTACCACCAATGTGAGAAAAAATAAGCGAAAGCTTGTCAACCAGTGAATGCATCAGAACCAACTCACATTTTTAAGAGGTCGAAGGACGTTCTGGGGGTGGAGCTCAAGGAAGTGCACACTAGGAACAACTGCATTCATTAATGATTCACTTTCTGGTGCGGGCAAAACATTTCTGTTTAGTCTATGATTTATGCCGCCATAAAATTTGGCTTTATGCAAGAGATTGAAATGAGCCCATTTAACTCTTTGTTCCCTGGGTCCCTTTGATAATTTCACAAAGGTCTGCAGACGTAGCCCTGTGGCATCTGATCCCATCAGATTTCGGAAGCTAAGCAGGGTCGGGCCTGGTTGGTACTCGGGTGGGAGACTGCCAGGGAACACCAGGTGCTGTAGGCTTGGGAGACAGACCCGGCAGCCCACTCCCAAAAGTCAATCCGCCATTGAAAACCCTATGAACAGCAGAGAAGCACTGACAATAGCGTTTCGCCTGTTGTACACAGGGACACTGTGAGTCGGATATCGACTTGACAGCACCTAACAACAACAACAGATGCCTCAGGATTATGTAAAGGCATGAGATGAAACCTGGGAGAATAAAGGCAAGCAATCCTATTGACAGACAGGTACCAAAGATTTAAAAAGTCATCGTGTGCTAATATGCATTAAGTAGCAGAAATTCGCCTGCAGGGGTAGCCTTGTGGCATCCGATCCCATCAGATCTCGGAAGCTAAACAGGGTTGGGCCTGGTTAGTACCTGGATGGGAGACCACCTAGGAATACCAGAAGCTGTAGGCTTGGGAGAAGGACCTGGCAACCCCCTCCCAAAAATCAGTCTGCCATTGGAAACCCTATGAACAGCAGAGAAGCACTGACAATAGTGTTTCCCCTGTCGTACAGAGGGTCGCTATGAGTCGGATACCGACTTGACGGCACCTAACAACAACAACAACAGCAGCAGCAGAAATTCAATATAGTGACAAGCATCTAGATACCTGCGAAGACGTTCATGGACATAAAATGGTCTGAGAATTCCCTGGGGTGTCTAAAACAGTGGCTCCACGCCTACATGCGTTCTTGAAGGAAGCGCTAATGTTCAGGTAGAGGTTAACTGGGAATAAAGATGTGATTTTTCCCCTTATGTATATGTCTATATTAAAGTGCTCATCCTGAGGAAGAGAGCCACCCAGCTTTGCTGCGCACGTTGTTTGAGAATTGCTTGTGCTAGTCGTTTTTGCTCCAGGCTAGCAGAGATGGTATTTTTAAAGCTTCGTTGCTCTAATTTAATATTCTACCTAACAGGGAGAGGTAAAACCTGAAGAAAGGAATTGATGGTGTGACTTTTTAAGTCTCCAAAGTCATTTTTCTTAATTTTCCATTTCAATTGGTTACTTTCTAAAAACAAAAATCCCTGTATACATTTATATTTATATATATATAGTGTGTGTGTAATATATATAATATATATAATATATAACATATAATCATATAATATTATATATATACATATATATAATATATAATCATATAATATTATATATATACATATATACATATATATACACACATATATATATATATATATATACACATTTGTTGTTGTTGCTGTTGTTGTTAGGTGCCATCAAGTCAGTATCTGACTCATAGCGATCCTCATAGGGTTTTCAGTGGCTGACTATTTTGGGATTGCCTTGGGAGTGGATTGCCAGGCCCTTCTCCCATATATATACATACATACATACATACATACATACATACATACATACATATATATATATATATTTGTTGTTGTTGTTAGGTGCCGTCGAGTTGGTATCCGACTCATAGCGACCCTGTATACAACAGGTGGAACACTATTACACTATTGTCAGTGCTTCTCTGCTATTCATAGGGTTTTCAATGGCGAATTGATTTTTGGGAGTGGGTTGCCAGGTCCGTCTCCCAAGCCTACAGAACCTGGTGTTCCCAGGCGGGCTCCCATCCAAGTACTCACCAGGCCCGACCCTGCTTAGTTTCCAACATCTGACAGGATCAGACGCCACAGGGCTACGGCTGCAGGCGTGGTTCCATTTAGTTTCTTTTGAAAGTATTGCAGAGGAAGCTAGACAATTTTCTAGAAAGTTCTGCGTCTGCTCGTTTTAATTCACCGGTCTTCCCACTGGAGCATTCCGTGTTTAGCTCAGCTGAAACTCACACTTTGGAATAACAAGCGCCTGCTCTATTTTTCACACGCCCACATAGTTTTCTGCGCTCCAAGTGCAAAATCAGCTCACACCCAAGGTGCCGATCATCCCACTTGGGTGCAAATAGCACACGTGGGCCCTGGTGAGCAGCTGCAGTCTCAGGTGAACTGCCAAGTACCCAAGCCCTCCCTGGACGCAACCAAGCAAGAGGAGGTGGGGGCGGTGGGTGGGGCGCTCAGGTGTTGCCTGGCAACCCCAAGATGGCCGCTGGCCTTCCTGTCTAAGACAGAGGAAGGAGGTCTAGTGATTTCAGTCACCTTCCGGCTTGACTCTGAGCCTGGTTGGAACCAGCAAACCCAGAATGAGGAATTGATGTAGTTAGGTCTACACTGAGAAGTCCGCGTCACCTCTTGTACTACTGAAATCTGTGATTTGCACCCTTGTGTGTGTTTATGGAAATACAGCAGGAAGGTGGTTTCTTTGTGCAGCCAGTGAGTCCCTGAAAATATAATTATACATTAAAAACCTCCTAGGAAAATCAGATTACTGTTCTCCAAGGCATTTGCACAACACCTTTACATATTCCTAATTATCACATTTTCCATGCGAAACCTGGGTTGAGAAATTAGAGGCAGAAAAGGTGATGAATGTGTGTTGAGAGATTCAGCGCCCTTGCCCCAGTTAAAAATAATTCACACAGATCCTGGAGATTTATGCTTGCTTCCCAGGACCTGGGAGATGGCTGTCATTTTTCAAATATTAGGTTTGTACAATACACATAGACGTGTCCTGACAGCCGATGTCACGGTGCCACTCACAGAACATCTCAAGCTATCAAAACAAGAGTAAATGCGCTTTGCATTCAGAAATTCAGACCAAAATAAAAGCACCTCTGTTTGGTCCGGACATGCATGTACCGTACTCCAAAATTGGGCTTAACATTTTACTGGAAATCTTTGATGCAGTCAGGCACCTCTCCCTCCTCAACAAAGAGCTTTGGGTTGTACTAAATTTCACTTCAAACCGGGCAGCTTGTGTCGTCATTAATATGACTTTTTTCAAGATGTCTTCAAAATGCGTTTCCTTCGCATTATTGAGATTTTCATAATGATCTTATCTGCGTATTTTGCAAGCAATTAGATCACAACGGAGCTCTGGTTGAAATACAGTTATTATCTTGGATTCCCATATATTTTCTTCCACTCACAGTTCTGAGGCTGGGATTTAGCTCAGTTGGTAGAGCGCTGCGCTGCAGTCTCTGAGGTCCCGAGTTCAATTCCCAGCACCATAAAAATGGGAGAAGGACTTGGCAACCCACTCCCAAGGCAATCCCGAAACAGCCACTGAAAACCCTGTGAGGGTCGCTATGAGTCGGATACCAACTCGATGGCACCTAACAACAACAACACAGTTCTGGAAGGAGGCAGATTTGGGTACCAGTCTAGCGCTCTGGAGAGAATGAAAGAATTCAACTAAGATCGTTTTTTTAGAACCTAATTGCTGTGATGGCTCCCAAGTGTCATCTGTGGATCACCTGAATAAAACCTATCAGACGCACATTTAAAATGCTGATTCCAAGGCCTCCCCTGGCCTTGTTGGAGGGAATGCGGGTGGGTGCCCAGGAATTTGCATTTTGGCAGGCCTTGAAACACAATCTCAGGAGCCCTCCCCTGTCAGGGCAAGCGCAATCTTAATTTTATGCTAAAATACTAGAGAGAAAGGCCTGGGATTTAGCTCAGTTGGTAGAGCGCTGCTCTGCAGTCTCTGAGGTCCTGAGTTCAATTCCCAGCACCACAAAAATGGGAGAAGGGCCTGGCAATCCACTCCCAAGGCAATCCTGAAACAGTCAGCCATGGAAAACCCTATGAGAATCGCTATGAGTCGGATTCCGACTCAACGGCACCTAACAACAACAACAACTAGAGAGAAAAGCAGTACACTTCCATTTCTGCATGGTGTGGGTTCGGTCTGTGGTCCCCAAGGATCTCAGCGTCTCCCTCCGTAGCCCTCTCTCCCTCCGCGCCTCCCCGCTGCCGTCCTGTCTCCCTCGCAGACACCTCCTGCTGAACTTTAGTTAAAACCCAGGCCATTGTTTCCGTACATTCGTCCCTGATACAAACTCTGTGGCTGGGATGCTGAACGACCCCTAGCTAAGGAATAAACGAGCCCACCGTTGCTTAGCAACAGACACCCCCACCCTCCGCGGAGAGCGGTACCTCCTTTGTCCTGGGAAGCCCTAGCAGGAGGGCGTGTGCCAGCTGGGCAGAGGCGTGGGACTTCCCCAGGGTGTGAATTCAGGACAATGGCCACCGCTGTGGACAGAGGCCTGCTGTCTCCACAGAAGCGCCGCGTGGGCAGAGACACAGTCCTCAGTCTGAACGTTGCAGACATCCGTCCTGCACACCTGGGCAGGTTCCACAGGCCACTGGCAGGTCCTGGGAGTGTGCACGTGTGCATGGGGATGTGTGCCGGGGAATTTGTGTGTCCGTGTGTGTGCACCAGGGAGCAAGGAGACTCCTGGGACAAACCTGGCTCCTTCTCATCACCCAAGGTTTTTGTTGTTGTTTTTGTTTGCTTGTTTGGGCTGGGATTTGGCTCAGTGGGTAGAGCGCTGCACTGCAGTCTCCGAGGTCCCGAGTTCAATTCCCAGCACCACAAAAATGGGAGAAGGGCCTGACAATCCACTCCTAAGGCAATCCCGAAACAGTCAGCCATTGAAAACCCTATGAGGGTCGCTATGAGTTGGATACTGACTTGACAGCACCTAACAACAACAACAAGGATTGAACCCAGGGCCTCGCGCTTGCATGCTTTGCAAGTGCTGGACCACTGAGCTGCTGCCTCCAGCCCATTGTTTTACTTTTTTGAGACAGGGTTTTGCTAAATTACACAGACTGCCTCTGGTCTCGAACTTGCGATCCTCCTGCCTCTGCCTCCCAAGCCACTGGGATTACAGGCTTGCGCCACCACACCCGGCTTCACCACCCAAGTTTTATTCCTAGGCACCCAAGACTAATAATGACCTTGGACACTTATTTAGCACTTACTGCATGCCCGTCACTGTCCTAGCACATTAGTGATGTTCGCTCATTTGATCCTAGCCACAGCCCGTTATTATCTACATTTTACAGATGAGAAAGGAGACACAGCGAGGTTAAGTAATTTTCCCAGGCTCACACAGCTAAGAGGTATGGATCTGAGGCCCAAATTCAGGCAGCTTGTCTCTCAGTTCCGCTCTACCCCTTTCTCATTCTGACCAGGTGGTGGTTTTCTGTGAGTCAAAAACCCTGGCATGCAAAGGAAATGGTGACTTGCATCATTCAAAGTGGAAAACCGAAAATTATAATATCTGACTTTGGGGCATCTTATGGGAAGTAGAGAAGGGATTCCTATAGTTTTTTTGGTCTTCATTTCCTTTGGTGGAGCAGATTTAGTAGTTTGGCTGGCGCCGAGGTGACACAGAAGCCTGCAGAACCAAGAGTGATTTTAAAATTGGCTACAAAGTAACGTCCGGCAGTAACAGGGTGGCTAAATGAACTGCAGCCTCTTCCTACTGTAGCCCTTTGAATGCTGTTCAGCCTCTGAAGGGAAAAAGGCAGATCTACAATTCCAGGGAAGAAAGGCCCTCCAAGATAGAGTAAGGGAAGAAAACATAAGCATGAAATCTCTCGTTTATATCAAAAGAGAAAAACAGGGTCATAAGGAAGCAATTCTAGACCCGCACCCAAGGAACTTGACCGTGAGGCCTAAAAACCAGCATTTCAAGGGGACCCGGTTTCCATGGCATATCCTTTGAGCTCTTTAGTCTCTCACTCTTGAGCCAACTTGTTTTCGCAATATATATACATAGATTTTGCTACTGATCATATGAAATGAGAGCACTTTGGAATTGCCTGTAAGTACCCAAGGAATAGATTGAATAACCCAATTTGCAAAATTAAATACCAATCACCCAATTTACATGTTGTTATTCAATAAAGTGGTCCTATATCTGCAGATTGGGAGACTGACCTGGCAACCCACTCCCCAAAAAAACCTACCCGCCATTGAAAACCCTATGAACAGCAGAGAAGCACTGACAATAGTGTTTCACCTGTTGTACGCAGGGTCGCTATGAGTTGGATACTGACTCAGCGGCACCTAACAACAACAACATATCTGCAGATAATCAAAATTGATTGTATATACCTAGCACAACATTTTTTTTCCAGCCAGAGCCAACAGATAGATTTTAGGGGGCCTACAAGAACTCAGGCCTGCAGCCATAGCCCTGTGGCATCCGATCCCGTCAGATCTTGGAAGCTAAGCAGGGTCAGGCCTGGTTAGTAGCTGGATGGGAGACCGCCTGGGAACACCAGAAGCTGTAGGCTTGGGAGAAGGACCTGGCAACCCGCTCCCAAAAATCAATCTGCCATTGAAAACCCTATGAACAGCAGAGAAGCACTGACAATAGTGTTTCCCCTGTGGTACAGAGGGTCGCTATGAGTCGGATACCGACTCGACGGCACCTAACAACAACAAGAACTCAGAATGGTACGTTTTTGTTGTTGTTGTTGTTGTTAATTTTGGTCTCTGCATCTTCTGAGGAAGCCACTCTGAGTTTTTAATAGATCCTCACACAGGCTCACAATCCACAAAAGCTCAGCCACTAGCCCAGAACCTGGGAAGAAGCATAAAAGACTACTCTACCAAACCGCAGTGAGCATTAGAGAGGAGCCTGCAGCGGGACGTCAGGCTTGAAGCCGTCAGTCTCTGGGGCCCACACTGGCCGGGGTGGTGTGCAGCCTGCCCACAGCACAGCTCCCTCTGCCAGGTATTTCGGTGAATGCACGTGTCTGATTATCCATGAGGGCTGGGATTTAGCTCAGTTAGTAGAGCACCGCTCTGCAGTCTCTGAGATCCCGAGTTCGATTCCCAGCACCACAAAAATGGGAGAAGGGCGTGGCAACCCACTCCCAAGGCAATCCCGACACAATCTGCCATTGAAAACCCTGTGAGGGTCGCTATGAGTCAGATACTGACTCGACGGCACCTAACAACAACAACAACTACTCGTGACATATGTCATCCCTCCAACCTACAGACCCACAGTGGCTGGATGTAGCCAGAACCTCACCCAGAGCAACTGAGTCTTTTTCTCACCTAGGATTGGCCCTGGTGGGTGAGTGGGCAGGGTTATTGGAGCAGCCTCCTCTCTCTCCCCATGCCCACGGCTACCCTTTCTTTGGATGTGGGGGGTGTGGATTCAGGCCACAGTTGTGGCTGCAGCACCTCCAGATGGCAGGGCTGTTTTCCAGGCAGGACAAAGCGGAGAAGGCAAAGGGCATGGGGGTCCCAGCTGAGTCTGTCTCTCTAACAAGGCAAATGGGAACTTGGCCATGGTGTCACCCAGCAGAATTCCCTTGCCTCTCACCAGGCAGGATGCTGCCCCGGGCCACCGCCTGGCTGTAAGAGAGCCTGGAGTGGGGCCACAAGGGTGTGTTTAAAAGGGAACCCCAGATCTCTAGGGGTTCTGGTAGAGTGGAAGGATAGGGGCAAATAGAACTTGGGGGGCCCAAGTTGAGCCTGCCCCTGTGGCCAGGAGGACACCTATATAAGTTTGTTTTCCTCCGTGAGCTGCCAAGCACAGATTAGAGGAGAATGGGCTGAAGAGCTGCCTCACACCCATCAAGAACACGGAGCAGAGGTTATAATTCACTAACCTCACTCCTGAGCCAGCGGACACAAAGACGAACATAATTACAGGAGTTTTAACTGTATTGTTGTTGTTGTTGTTAGGTGCTGTGGAGTCGAGTCCAACTCATAGCAACCCTCATAGGGTTTTCAATGGCTGACTGTTTCAGGATTGCTTTGGGAGTGGGTTGCCAAGTCCTTCTCCCATTTTGCAGTGCTGGGAATCGAACTCGGGACCTCAGAGACTGCAGAGTGGCGCTCTACCAACTGAGCTAACTAGTTGTGTCTAATTCCAGCAAAAGAGCGTGGCCCAGCTGGGACATTGGGAAGGATTCCTGATGAAAGAAACATGCATTTGATTTTATTTATTTTTATTATTTTTTTTTAAATTTATTCGAGGGCTCTGTACTCCTTCATGGGCTCAAGCGATCCCCCCGCCTCAGCCTCCTGAGCAGGCATGCCTCCCCATTCCTGACACAAAATGCATTTTAATAAAATTGAGACAAGAGAATAAACGCAATGACCTCCTGTGCTTGACTGGCTTGTAGGCTCGGCCAAAGTTCCGGCTCTGAGCACAGACTGTCTTGGTCCACCTGTTCCCAGCAACCAATTCTGTCTCAGTCCACACGTTCCCAGCAACTGGTCTGGCCCACCAGCAGGAGTCTGCGCCTTCTTCACGGTGACAATGGTGTCTTTTCTCTGAGCCCTTTTGTTGGATATCCCAGTGTAGGGAAAAATTGGGAGGAAATTGGCAAAAACTCCCAAACTGGGAAAATGGCATTTGAATATCTGGTTTGTAAGTTAGAAATCTAGGGAAAATGGAAGTAACTTGGTTGCACGTTTGTACAAAACCCTTCCTGATTGGACTGAAAGCTGATTGGCTCAGGCCATTCCATGGGCGAGCTACATAAAGAGCTGCGCTGCGGCAGCTCGATCCCTTTTGGCACCGCCTTTTAGGCCCCTTTTGGCACCCTTTTCTGCGCCTTCTCACCCGTTCCTGCCCGGACCACCGATGAGAAAATGCTTCTCCCGCTGCTCTGCCCTGGACCTTTGGTGAGGAAAGAATGCTCTCCCGTCGCAGTCCTCAACAAGGAAAGAACCTGCTCTCCGTCTAACCACCAACAAAGCAACAGCTGTCTCCTCATGACCACCGAGACAACCAGCACAGGTGTTTGCCCCTGGAAGGCAAAAGCGCCTGAGGCTTTTCCTTTCTCCCATCTCTGCTGGCATCCCGAGGGCCGCAGGAGTCTGCGCCCCTCCCCTGAGGGTCCTGAGTGAACTGTGTTTAGTATCTGTGTGCGCGGTGGCACAGCCCATCTGAACCTCCAGGCCAGACCAGGAGGTGCGCGCCCCACACTCCCAGGCCACCAGAACACGTGGAGGGCGCTCTCCTAACCAAGGCCGCGAGGCTTGGGTACAGCAAGGGAGGAACCCGCTCCCCAGTGGGGTGATTTGGAGGAAGCAGATGGAAGTCAGAAGTGAGAGGAAGAGAGAGACTCTTCAGCCAGGTGACTGAACAGGTGTTTAGAGAACACAGTGACTGTACGTCTAAGCGGGCAAGCCAGAATTCAAGTCTAGTGAAGCAAATCAGACCGTGATGTGGTTCTAAGTTCTATTTAAAGATGTCTTGCCATATGACAACAGCCAGGCTCCTGGTGTGACATCCATTCCTGTCACACACGTCACCGACAGCTCAAGGCCCCCCTGCACCAATCAAACTGCCAGCGAACTTCTAGGTTGAGCTGCCTTTCCTCTGGAGAAGGTCTGGGGAATATTTTGCTAGGAAGTTTGTACAATGTGATCTTTCTCCAAAGGCCAAGAATTAACTAGTTGAGAGTCATGTTTTGCCAGAAACTATTTTGAATATAAACTTAAAGGCATTCTCTCTCTTGAAAGGGCTGGAATTTAGCTCAGTTGGTAGAGCGCCGCTCTGCAGTCTCTGAGGTCCCGAGTTCGATTCCCAACACCGCAAAAATGGGAGAAGGACATGGCAATCCACTCCCAAGGCAATCCCGAAACAATCTGCCATTGAAAACCCTATGAGGGTCGCTATGAGTCGGACACAACTCGACGGCACCTAACAACAACTGTCTTGAAAATCTCCCGTGTTCTTTACATTACCTCCAGAATATTCTTTTGAAAATCTTATATTTGAAAGAGATGCTACTGGAAAGACAGCCTTGAAATATATCTCTGTCTTGCTTATTACAGTGTAATTATTGCCCTGAACATGGTGGAAACTGTATAGACCAGGATTTAGTGCATGAGGGAAACATTGTTGAGTATATCCTTGGAGAAATACCCCAGTCCAAGAAAAAGAGTAAACTTTCCTTAGCTTCCAAAAGAGGAAACACTCGCTCAATGTTTTGTAAGGAATTATTAAGGAATAGGTGTGGATCATAGCTTCTCATTTCCGGTTACGTAACATGGCATTTTTTAAATTATCCAGTGTACCTCTGATTTGGCAGGTCAGTGAAAGAAAGAAAAACCCTCCACCAGATGGATTGACACAGTGACACAGCAACAGTGGGCTTAAACATAAATAAGTTCGTGTGCCTGGAACAGAATTGGAAAGTGTTTCGATCTGGTGTACATAGGGTCGCTATGAGTCATACTTGACTCAACGACACTTAATGGCAACAGTAACAACACTAGCAAAGGAATAACTGAGGTATTTCAAAAGCTGTAGTTCTGTGAATTGTCAGCCTTTTCTTTAAGTTTCCGAGGATAAATTGAAATCCAAGTTTCCTTAGTATAAATAGTCTTTGTTTATTGCAGTTTTAGAATATCTTCACAGTGGTGCGTCTCATGTAGCCCAATTCTTTAGAATATGTTGATGCTCTCTATGAACAGCTTGTGAATCTTTAAAATGTCCCCATGGGAGCTGCATCAAACATTAGGGAGCTATCCAGTAAGAAGCTGGGATTTAGCTCAGTGGGTAGAGCGCTGCGCTGCAGTCTCTAAGGCCCAGAGTTCAATTCCCAGCACCACAAAAATGGGAGAAGGACCTGGCAATCCACTCCCTAAGGCAATCCCGAAGCACTCAGCCATTGAAAACCCTACGAGGGTCGCTATGTGTCGGATACCGACTCGACGGCACCTAACAACAACAACAACCAGTAAGAAATGCAAGGAGCCGTCAGTGTTGTCATTGAAGTCAGCTCACAAACATTTACCAGGTGGGCGGCGTGGCCCCAGCCACTCAGAATAGAGGCAGCGAGAATCTGTTGCTGGAATCGAGTCAGGACTCAAAGGCGCATGGGCAGCCTGGATTCCACCTCTTCCCAGGGCCTCGGGGGACCAGGTGAATGCAAGGGTCACACCTGAGCGGAGAAAGCACCCCTGGAGGCTCCTCCCAGGCCCCTGACACCCAGCCTGCTCTGCCCAAGGTGGGGTCAATGGGGTCCCTCTCACCCCCTCCCAGCCCTCCCTATGATGCCCTTGTGGGCCTGGGACCCTTTCCCCCAGAGAAGTGGCTTCACAGACTGATTTCACCAGCTTCCCGAGGGAGGAAGGAAGGCAGAAAGGATCAAGTGGCTGGGGCCTCCAGACTCTCGCACGGGCTGAGCACAGTGTTTATGCTGTCTGTCCAAATGCAGACAGCAAGCAGTGGCCAGGGATGGAGTGAGGATGGCCTCCTTAGAGAACTCAGCCAGCTCCTAGATACCCATTCACCCTGCTTTCTTTCTTTTCTTCTTCTTTTTTTTTTTTTTCAATTTATTTTTGTTGTTGTTTGGGTTTTGTCTTATTTTTTCTTTCTTTTTTAATTTTATTTTTCCATTCAGTTTTGTTATTGTCAGCCTTTCCAGCTGTGCTCATTGTTGTTAGGTGCCAGGGAGTCATGTCCGGACTCATAGGGACCCTCATAGGGTTTTCAATGGCTGACTGTTTTTGGGATTGCCTTGGGATTTCGGGGTTGCCACATCCTTCTCCCATTTTTGCGGTGCTGGGACTCGAACCTGGCACCTCAGAGACTGCAGAGCGGCGCTCTACCAACTGAGCTAAATCCCAGCTTGTTGTTGTTGTTGTTGTTGTTGTTAGGTGTCGTCAAGTCATGTCCGACTCATAACGACCCTCATAGGATTTTCAATGGCTGACTGTTTTGGAATTGCCTTGGGCATGGATTGCCACATCCTTCTCCCATTTTTGCAGTGCTGGGACTCAAACCCAGCACCTCAGAGACTGCAGAGCGGCGCTCTACCAACTGAGCTAAATCCCAGCTTAGAGTTGCTTAAAGGAACAAAGGAGCTGTCATATTTTATAAAACCATGTCACGCCCCACAGGCGTGCGGCAGGGTCCCCAAAGCTGCCTGCAGGCATCTGGTTCTGACATGGCTCCCCGCGACTTCACAGCCCTGCCTGGTGGGAATGGAAGTCTGAGGTGAACTCTCAGGAGCTCAGTGGGATTTCTGTTTATCCTTCCAAGAAAACTTGTGGTCTTTAACCGAATTGACTATATTTTGCTCTGCCCCCACTATCACCTACTGCTATTTTTAGTTCCTGAGTTATAGGTACACATCCAGGATTAAATGAAGAAAAATGAAACAATATCTAGCCTGAGAAGTCCACCTGAGCCTCGCATAAGGAGAAATCATTTGGTTCTTCGTGTTAGGGCTGCAAGTCGGGGATTTGGCAGCTCGGAATGCTGAGCTCTGGCAGCTCCCAGGGCTGAAGCCAGAGGTGACCCGATGCCGGCCAGCACCCAGCACTGCTCCCAGCACCCAGGTGAGCGGAATTGTACCTGAGGGAGGGAGTGGGGCTGGTGGTATCCTATGGGAGGAAAGTTGTGGGGACATGACTGTCTGCACCATCCTTGTCCCCTGCTCTTGAACAGGCTCATTTGTATTGTAGTCACCCTCTTAACAAAAGTGACTTTATACCAACATCGGTCCACTCAAGTACTGTTATTCAAAATTCTGAGCCCTCTGCCTGTCACAGAGATGATCTGGCCCTGTAGAGAGTGGATCCAGACTGAGTCTCCATGGGCCTTGGGGACCTGTTGCTGTTGCTTCCTGTCTCTGGGAACACTGGAGCCTTCTCCCAGCTAACGTGCTTGGTATTCATGCTAACGATTGCATTTCCTTTGGAAATATTTCAGGCTTATATGAACACATTCCCTTACCTAGTCTCGTTTATCGTTGCTTCTTTTTCCCCCTCGCTTTCCATTTTTCTTACTTCAAAGATAATCCCTGAAGAAATAACACAAAATAAAATGAGTAATGGTCACACCTTTCCTTAGGTCCCTCAGACTGGCTGAAAAACACTGATCATAATTTTTCCAAGACCTTCTTCCTTGGTTTATTTAGTAGAAGCATCTAGACTGGTGAGATGAGTTTTTTTTTTTCAAAGTGATGGTGACGTTGGACCCTTGCCTCCAGTCTTTGGGTGTAATCAGTACCAAGTGTGCCTGCTTGCCAATGCAGGTAAAACAAAAGCCAGGACAAAACCTACGAGACAGCAGCTTTCAGACATCGATGCAAATCAGGGGAGGCTTTGGAGAGAAGGAAAGCAGATGCCGTGAATGCCAGGATGGGCCCCGCTTCTGCCTGGAGGTGCTTTTTGGCCCACAGCACAGAAAGCCATCCAACAGGACCCCACTAAGGTAGGGGGGCCATCGGTTGGGGTGCAACCGAGCAGAGGGAGTTAAAGTTGCGGAGCAGCGTGCTCAGGTGGAGTGAGCTACATGAAAAATTGCTCCCCAGCCTGGCGCAGTGGCGCACGCCTGTAATCCCAGCGGCTCGGGAGGCGGAGGCGGGAGGATCGCAAGTTCGAGACCAGAGGCAGTCTGCGTAACTTAGGGAGACACTGTCTCAAAAAAAAAGTAAAAAAATGGGCTGGGGGTGCAGCTCAGTGGTCCAGCACTTGCAAAGCATGCAGGTGCGAGGCCCTGGGTTCAACCCCCAGTACCGGAAAAAAAAATTAAAAAAATAAATAAATAATTGCTCCTGAAGAGGTGGCCTTGCATTTTTTGAGACTGGAGTCAACCCGTGCTGTGTACCACAGGATCGACCTGCCAGGGTCAGGCAAAGAGCTATGGGGACCTGTAAGCTACCCAACAGCTAGCACTCACCCGGTTCTGACCAGTCATGACACCTTGCCAGGGACACAGGGCATTCAGAAAAGAGCTCAGGGAGGTCACACCTTAGGAGAGGATAAAACTGCCCACACCAAAGTCTGCTCTGCACCCTCCTGAAAAAACTTGCACACAAGCCCATGAGATCAGCCTGATTCAAAAATAATTGAACTGCCAGCCACAAAAAGCTTAATCACGAGCTAGAGGAAGACAACAGAATGCAGACACTCGGCAGAGTAATGTTCACTTAGGTCCAAACCCCAACCCTAATTAACCGGATATGTGAGGATGTGAGAAAACGTGGCACACGGCCAGGACAAAAATTAGTCCTAGGGACAGACCCAGAAGTGAGGTAAATGAGGTGATAAGCATGGATTTAGCAAAGAAGAACTTTTAACAGCAGCAATGATCAATATGCTTGCCATAGACTACACGTTTATGCCCCCTCTTGAATTAATACATTGCAGTCTAACCCCCAATGTGCCTGCAGCCATAGCACTGGGACGTCAGATCCCATTAGATCTCGGAAGCTAAGCAGGATAGGGCTTGGTTAGTCCTTGGATGGGAGACCGCCTGGGAACACCAGGTGCTGTAGGCTTGGGAGACAGACCCGAAAACCCACTCCCCAAAATCAATCAGCCATTGAAAACCCTATGAACAGCAGAGAAGCACTGACGATAGTGTTTTGCCTGTTGTAGGAAGGGTCACTACAAGTGGGACACCAACTCGATGGCACCTAACAACAACATCCCCCAATGTGATGGAATTCACAGGTAGTCATGAGAATAAAGCTTGTAACCTTTAAAAGTGGGCTGGGATTTAGCTCAGTTGGTAGAGTGCTGCTCTGCAGTCTCTGAGATCCCGAGTTCGATTCCCATGCACCGCAAAAATGGGAGAAAGACTTGGCAACCCACTCCCAAGGCAATCCCGAAACAGTCAGCCATGGAAAACCCTATGAAGGTCGCTATGAGTTGGACTTGACTCGATGGCACCTAACAACAATAACCTTTAAAAGACGAGGCCAGAAAACACCTCAGCCCCTCTGCCCTGTGAGGTAACTGCCAGAAAACAAGTGCCCGTGCGCCAGAAGACACCCCCTCACAAGGCACGGGATCTGCCAGTATCTTGGTCTCAGACTTCCAGCCCAGAACGGTGAGAAACAAATATCTGTTGCTTAGAAGCCACTGGTATTTTTGTTATGGCAGCCCAAACAGACTCTACAGACGCTTAAAATGCCAAGGAAAACAAGAACATAACGAGGAAAGAAACAAAAGGCAAAACCAAAGGGAGCCGGGAAGGACAGTACCTGAAAGGAAAATTTCACTGGATGAATTGACCACAGGTTAGACGTTAGGGAGTAAAAGATCGGTGAAACTAAAGATGCAATGGTAGCTACCCAAACTGAGACCAGGCAGCAAGAAAGATTGGGGGAAAAAATGAAACACTTTTAGTGACCTATAGGATAATACCAAGTAGTGTAACATACATGCAATCAGAGTCCCAGCAAAGGAGGTGAGACAGAAGAGAATTTGAGGAAATAGTCACTAAGATTGTTTCAAACTTGAAAAAATTCTCACATCCAGGAAAGTCAATGAATCTCATTCATGATAAACAACAATCACATCAAGATCCAAATATCTGTATCCACATCTAATCTACACCTACGCCCACGCCAACACCTATCTCTAATCCACATCTGCACTGTATCTATGTCTATATCTATAAATCAAGCTAAAATAGCAAAAATCTGGTGATAAATATTGTTGGGTGCCCTCGAGTCAGGTCTGACTCATAGCGACCCTATATACAAGAGGAAACGCTACCAGATATTGTGTGATGTCCACCATCTTTTTTATGTATAAGCTCATTGTTGCACGCACTGTCAATCTGTCTAGTTGAAGGTCTTCCTTTTTTGACCCACCACTCTACCAAACATGATGTCCTTCTCCAGTGATTGGTCCCTCCTGACTACATGACCAAAATACATAAGACACAGTCTAGCCATCCTTGCTTCCAAGGAGCACTCTGGATGTACTGCTGCTAGGAGAGATCCGTTGGCTCTTTTGGCAGTCCATGGTATATTCATTATTAGTCTCCAGCATCATAATTCAAAACCATCGATTCTTTTCCTGTTTCCCTTGTTCACTGTCCAGCTTTTACAAGCGTATGATAGCACTGAAAATACCATGGCATGGGTCAGGCGCACCTCTTCAATTCGACATTGCTACTTTTTAAAACTTTAAAGAGGTCTTTCACAATAGCTTTTCCCAATGCAGTGTGTCTTTTGATTTCTTGACTGCTGCTTCCCTAGGTGTTGATTGTAGAACCAAGTACAGCAAAATCTTAGACAACCTCAATCTTTTCTCCATTTATCATGAAGTTGCTTACTGACCCCATGGTAAGGATTTTTGTTTTCTTTATGCTGAGGCGCAATCCATACTTAAGGCTGTGTTCTTTGATCTTCATCAGTAAATGCTTCAAATCCTCTTCACTTTCAACAAGCTGGTTACATCATCTGCATAACGCAGATTGTTAATGAGTCTTCCTCCGATCGTGATGCCATGTTCTTCTCCATAATATCCACCTTTTTAAATTATATTTGCCAGCCTAGAGACTGAAGAGGTATGGTGAAAGGATACAGCCCTGATGCACACCTTTCTTGATTTTAAACCAGGCAGTGTTTCCTTGTTATCTTCGAACAACTGCCTCCTAGTCCACATACAGATTCCTCATGAGTACAATTAAAAGTGCACTAGTATTCCCATTCTTCACAATCTTATCCATAATTTCTTGTGATCCACACAGTCAAATGCCTTTGCATAGTCAATAAAACACAGATAGACATTTTTCTGGTATTCTCTGCTTTCAGCTAATATCCATCTGATGTCTGAAACAATGTCCCTTGTTTCCATGCCCTCTTGTGAACCTGGCTTGATTTTCTGGCAGTTCCCTGTGTTTAAGCAAAATTTTACTTCTGTGAGATATTAATTGTATCATTCAATAATTTCTGCATTCAGTTGGATCCCCTTTCTTGGGAATAAGCTCAAATATGGATCTCTTCCAGTCACATGGCCAGGTAGCTGTTTTCCAACTCTCTTGACATAAACCTCCAGTGCTGCATCTGTTTGTTGAAACATCTCAGTTGGTATTCCATCAATTCCTGGAGCCTTGTGTTTGGCCAATGTCTTTGATGCAGCTTCCATTTCTTCTTTCAGTACCATTGCTTCCTGACCATTCACAACCTCTTAAAATGGTTGATCATCTACCAGTTTTTTTTGACATAGTAACTCTGTGTATTCCTTCCATCTTCTTTTGATATTTCCTGCATCATTTAATATTTTCCCTATAGAATCCTTCACTATTGACATCTGAGTCTTGAATTTTTTTCTTCAATTCTTTAAGCTTGAGAAAAAAGACTTATTCGTCCCTTTTGGTTTCCTATCTCCAACTCTTTGCACATGTCATTATAATATTTGATTTTTGTCTTCTTGAGATGCTTTTGAAATCTTCTGATTAGTTCTTTAGCTTTGTCAAGTCTTCCTTTTACTTTAGCTGCTCAACATTCAAGGGCAAGTTTCAGAGTCTCTTTTGACATGCAATTTTGTCTTTTCTTATGGTGTTTTTGATAACCTTTTGCTCTCCTTGTGAATGTGATGTCTTTGATGTCATGCTACGGCTCATCTGGTCTTCGATCATTAGTGTCTAACACATCAAACCTGTTCTTGAGGTGGTCTCTGAATTCAGATGTGATATACTCAAGGTCATACATTGGCTCCTGTATACTTGTTCTAATTTTCTTCCATTTCAGTTTGAACTTCCAATGAGCAGTTGGTGGTCTGATCCACAGTCAGCACCTGGTCTTGTTCTGACTTTTGATATTGAGCTTTTCCATCATCTCTTTCCACAAATTAGTCAATTTGGTTCCTGGCATGTTCTATCTGGTGACTTTCATGTGCAAAGTCACCATTTATATTGGTGAAAAAATGTATTTGCAATGAAAAAGTTGTTGTTGTTGTTGTTAGGTACAGTGGAGTCAGCGTCTAAGTCATAGCGACCCTACATACGATAAGTGAAACAGTATTGTTAGTACTTCTATTCACAGGATTTTTGATGGCTGTTTTTTGGAGGAGCAGACTGCCAGGTCCTTCTCCCAGCCTATAGCACCTGGTGTTCCCAGGAGGTCTCCCATCCAAGTACTACCCGGGCCTGACCCCGCTTAGCTTTGGAGATCTGATGGGATCAGACACCACAATGGTTCAGCTGCAGGCTAAAAAGATTATTGATCTAATAAAATTCTATAATGTGATCTCCAGCATCGTTTCTGTTACCAAGGCCATATTTTCCAACTACTGAGCCTTCTTTGCTTCCAACTTCTGGATTCCGTTGTTGTTGTTAGGTGCCATCGAGTCCAGTCTGACTCATAGGGTTTGCAATGGCTTACTGTTTTGGGATTGCCTTGGGAGTGGATTGCCAGGTCCTTCTCCCATTTTTGTGGTTCTGGGAATTGAACTCGGGACCTCAGAGACTGCAGCGCAGCGCTCTACCCACTGAGCTAAATCCCAGCCCGTCCTGTATTCTAGTCAGCAGTAATTATCAGTAGTACATCTTGATTGCATGTTCAGTTGATTTCAGATTGCAGAAGCTGGTAAAAGTCTTTTCTTTCTCCATTTGTGTACTTACTGGTGGGTGCATAAATTTGAATAACAGTCATATTAACTGGCCTTCCTTGTAGGCGTACAGATATTATGCTACCACTGACAGCATTGTACTTCAAGACAGATCTTGAGGTGTCTTTTTTGATGATGAGTGCAACCCTACTTCTCTTTAAGTTGTCATTCCCAGCATAGTAGACCATATGATTATCTGATTCAAAATGGCCGATACTAGTCCATTTAAGCTTACTAATGCCTAGAATGTTGATGTTTAGGCGCTCCATTTCCCTTTTGACGATGTCTAATTTTCCCAGATTCACACTACGTACATTCCATGTTCCAATTATTAATAGACATTGACAGTTGTTCCTCCTCATTCCGAGTCATGCCACATCAGCAAATGGAGATCCCTTGGGCTTTACCCCATTCCCATCATTAAGATAGACTCTACTTTGAGGAGGCAACTCTTCCCCAGTTGTCTTTTGAATGCTTTCTAACCTGGGGGGCTCATTTTCTGGCACTGTATCTGATAGTGTTTCGCGGCTTTTCATAGGGTTTTCAATGACTAATTGTTTCAGGAGTGAGTTACCTATATCTATCTCCCTAGTCTGTCTTAGTCTGGAAGCTCAGCTGAAACCTGTCCACCATGGGTGACCCTCCTGGTATCTGTAATACCCGTGGCATAGCTTTTAGTATTACAGCACCACACAAGCTCTCACAGTAGGGCAAGCTGACAGACATGTGAGGGGATGATAAATGTTTTTGTTTTAGGTGCTGTTGAGTCGGGTCCAACTCCTAGCTACCCTATGTCCAACATAGAGTTTTCAGTGGTTGTTTGTGTTGAGATTGCTTTGGGAGTGGATTGCCACATCCCTCCCCCAGGAGTGATAAATAGAAACTCTTAACAGCTGAGAAATTAGTTGTAGCGGAACCAAAATAAGAATGTCGCCAGCCAAGTAGGAATAATTTCAAGAATACAAGATTATTCTAGCTTTTGTAACTCTATCAGTGTAATTCACCCCAATTAGAAAAGAATGGATCATTTCAATAGATGGAAAAAATTTGACAAACTGTAATGGTAATGCTAATTGATGATTAAGAAAAATTCTCTGAAACGTAGCAATAGTAGGGTAGTTCCTCAAATCAATAAAAAGCACCCATAGAAATGGACAACTAACATTATACTTGGTGCTAAAGACTGGTTTGCCCAGCCCGGGCGTGGTGGCACAAGCCTGTAATCCCAGCGGCTGGGGAGGAGGAGGCAGGAGGATCGCAAGTTCAAGACCAGAGACAGTCAGTGTAA
>VMDO01019420.1:0-39745 GCA_007922755.1 Pedetes capensis | reverse complement strand
GTTTCCCCCCTCCCCCCTTCCTATCTAAGTTTCCCATCCAAGTCTTCTCTATCTTTTACTATATAGTATTTTTCTATATGTCCTTGGGTTCCATTTCTGTTTAAGATAGAAACTTTTCCTGTAGTGGTCTTTGTTTCTATCTTGTTAGAACAATTACATGTGATTTTTAGTCCATTTGTATTGACCTCATTCTTATCTTGTATTCTTTTTTCTTCTTAAGGAGGGCTCACAAAACTATAGCTTTCATAACTTATGAACCTGTTGCTACCATACAAGATAAAATTGAGTTTTCACCAAATTTGTTAAGTTGTGATTGGGAGGATTGAACTTAAATTATTGGTGATATTACAAAATAAGATTTACTTTGGATTACTCTGAGGTCACCTTTAAGAACTCCTCTGTAGCTAAAATATAGATTCAAATAAGAAATAAATCTAGTCTCATTCTTTCTATACTCTTCATAATTATATTAACTTGAACTATCTCACTTCTTAATGTTCCTCTTAAAGTGTTTGTCGCTTCTACTATTCTGCTTTTCAAATGAGCACTTTATCAAATTAATTTTGCTTTCATTCTCTCCACCTCCCAATATTTTAAATTATGAATAACCACTGTGAACCCATCACATTGTAAATATTACCACAGTTGGAACTCCTTCCAAAGACCATCTGAAGTTTCTGCATCAATTTTTTCTATATAGTGTGGATTGACATTTGAAAACTTGAATTGACAGTGCCATAATTTGGCATTCCACTTCAATTCTTTAAGAACTTCATTTATATTGATCTTGTCTTGTGGAATTTCCTGTAGGCTGCCTGAGATAAAATAACTTCCAGCCTAATCTTCATCCTGTCTGCTTTCCATTTGGCATTATCCCTTCAAAATCAAATCATATTATTTAACCCCAAACAAAAACAATTTATTACAGAATATAAAATCAGTAACATTAACAGAATGACCTTGGTGGTTCATTTTTATCATGATTATAAACCACCGTTTAAGCTTTAACTATAGATGCCCAGAGCTTTGTAGATTCCTTCCAGACTATTCACAATTTGACAAGATAGTCTAAAAGCCACACACAAAAAGATCACGATCTAATCATTTTGTGTCTTTGACCAAATTGGATTGTGCTCTTTCATTTTTCACAGAAAAAAATAATAAAATCAGAAAAAATGGACACTGAGCACAAAAGCCCAAAGTTTTACCTTTCTTTCTTTCTTTCTCCTCATCTTACTGAGCTGATGGCTATGAAAATATACTGAGTCCAAAAAAGCAGTTGTGCGCTGCCAGGTCAGCCTCCATCATTTCCAAGCCAAAGGGGAATTGACAGATAGCCCCTTTACAAGTCTAGTGTTTGTAAATATCCAATGAAATGACTTCATTCAGTCAATTATTTCTGAAGAAACCTGGCAGAGTAAAGTGGTAATTAAATTGAGGACTGATGGAAACTGTTAAACAGCAGAGTTATTTTGCCCAGCAGTTCTAGTTAATGCTTTTTATGTGTTTCCATTTAAAAAAAAATGCTTGAAATACTAATGCAATTAAGAGGAATTGCCTTGGAAGATCACAAGTTCGAGACCAGAGGCAGTCTGTGTATTTAGTGAGACCCTACCTCAAAAAGTAAAAAAAAAATAGGCTGGGGGTGTAGCTCAGTGGTACCACACTTTCAAGGCATGCAGGTGGGAGGCCCTGGGTTCAACCCCCGTACCCTGCCCCCCAAAAAAAGAATTGCCTTTTCATTGGAAAATATATTTAAAATATTCCAGTGAAGATAGCATATGGAAAAGGATAAATTCAGCTTTCCAGTATCTTCTGAGCATCAGTATGATTTCCTTAAGTGTGATGAATTCTGAAGTCAAAACAATATAAGTAGAAATCATATCCTAAATACAAAGCATCATATAGTCACGACTCAATTGCCAGTGTGCTAGCTATTTACTTCATGCTAAATATGCTGTCTGCCTCATATTTTCCCAATCAGTATCCCTCTGACTCTTCCAGTTGGCTACCAACATGCTTTATTCATTCATCAATCCATCCAACAATATTAAGCCAGCACCTCAGGCATTGTTCTAGTTATTTGTAATGCAGCAGTAAACAAAAATATTTCCCAACATACCTCTACAGCTACCTAATAGTTACACACTCAGGGACAGTCAAAAGTTCTAATATAAGAGAACAAATTCAAATCTGAGAGCTGATGGAAAGAGCTTTGAATGCTTCACAAAGGGAAGAGCAAGTGGTTAGCTTACTTATGGTGCTTCATTATTAAATGACTCTCACAAATAACCACCATCTTTCCCAGTGCCTGATGACACAGATCCAAAGGTTAATAAATGAAAAATTGTCAGGCCATCAGTAATTACCTGAGGAAGGATTAAGAGAAGCCAGCAAAAACTAAGAACAACTTAGAGAAACCAAGGAGGTGGGTTGGACACATTATTTCAGTATTTAAGCACTTGCCTGGCATATGTGTGGTTATAGGTTCAATCCCCAGCACTGCAAGGAGAAACCAAGGCAGAGAATTCTAAGGTAATGTGAGCCTGGAAGAGTTAGTGACTAAAAACAGCTTCTGATACACTTGAAAAACATTTCTTATTTCTCTGCTTAAATACAAAATATTTTACTTATTAAAGATTACTCTGGATAGATAAGTATATTCTTTTGGTTTGTTTGGTTCATTATTATTTTATTATTGTAGGATCTCACTATGTAGTCCAGGCTTACCTCAAACTCAGGACCTTCCTGCCTCAACCTCTTGAGTGCTGGGATTATAGGTGCATGCCACCACACCAAATGAACATACTCTTGGAGACACAAATACCATAGGATTATGAGGTTAAGGAATGTCACTCATTCACATTCTGCTCATGTTGTAATGGAGGTCCTAAAAAATATTAAAATTTCTCCAGGAAATCCCTTGCTGGGGGTGAGAATAGTCTGAAGCCCTGGATCCAGAGGAAAAACTCCCCCAGAGGGGAAACTATATCTCCCAGGAGAAAATTCTGATAGTTTATCTCAGCCAAATCTACACATGCATTTTTTCCTGGTATTTGTGTCATCTTTTCTATAAATAGTAACACTGCTGTAGGAAAAGGCATAGAGAAACTAAGAATGGCCCAAACTCTAGACAAATCCATTTCCTTTTACCAACTCCCAGTCTTTTGGTAAAGTGGTGAGCAGCAGACCTCAGAATGGTTACAATATGAGCCACATAAAAATTCAATGAAACGTTTGCCACAGTTTCTTACAAACTGAGAAATGTCATAAAAGTAGAATGGTGGTTAGTTAAGACCACAGATTCTGATGCCATATTGCTTGAGTTTGAATGCAATCTCTGCAAGCAGGGGCAACCAACTTAAATATCTTGGTGCCCTGGTTTCTTCATCTGCAAAATAGGAGTGATAATTGAAACTAAACTTTGTTACTGAGTTTAAATTAGATAATATATGTAGAAACCTTAAAATAGTGCTGAGACTTCAAATAAAATGTTGTAAACTGTGACTGAGCTTACATTCCCTTCAAAAACAATCCCAAATAAACAAATAAATATATGAAACAATGTTTTTTAATCAAGAGTTATCAGACAACAAAAGAGTGATCTCTGATTGATGGGGAAGGATGAGGCAAGCCCAAGTTTACTTCCCTGGCCACAGCACAGTAGTGGTGGTGATAGTGGGGGGTGCTGGCCAAATGCTGGGGGATTAATTAATTGAGGAGCTGGTTCAGAACTCAAGGAGATTAATGGGACTAGAATATGCATAGCAAGGTACCAGAAAGGAGAAAAATGTGCAGGAAAAGATCCACAGGGCACCAGAATGACCCCCTCAAGTACTCAAAGAGTAGTCATCAGCACACATAAGTGAGGAAACTACCACAGGGGCGAGGGAAAGAACTACACAAAAGCATCAGAGAATATAACCCACAGCAGTCAGACATGCCCAGGAAAACTTCCTACTTCCATCAATTGGGCTGAAAGATTTCACAATTCACAGAGCATTTGGGAGAGTATACAGATGTTTCTTGCCTCAGTGGTGGTAAATAATTAGTCCTAATCATTTCTCTTTGTATGCCACAAGTTCTAAAAGTAATATTCAAAAAGATAAAACTAGTTCCATGTAATTTAACTGAATCTTAGATCAAAGCACAAAATTATTTATAGGAAAACAAATATAGCTAGCACCCCAAATTCTAAAATTGACAGGCATGCAAAGAATTAGGAAAATATGAGTGACCCAACATACTCCCAAACATTATATCCTTCTCCAGGGATTGGTCCCTCCTGACTACATGTCCAAAATAAGTAAGATACAGTCTAGCCATCCTTGCTTCCAAGGAGCACTCTGGTTGCACTTCTTCTGGGACAGATTTGTTGGTTCTTTTGGCAGTGCATGGTATATTCACTGTTCTTCTCCAGCCCCATAATTCAAAAGTATCAATTCTTCTCCTGTCTCCCTTATTCAACGTCCAGCTTTCAAACTGCATGACATCACTGAAAATAACATGGCATGAGTCAAGCATACCTCGTCTTCAACGTGACATCTTTACTTTTCAGCACCTCAAGGAGGTCTATTAAAACAACTTTTCCCAGTGCAATGCGTCTTTTGATTTCTTGACTGCTTCTTCTATGGGTGTTGATTGCACAACCAAGTAAAGCAAAATCTTAGACAACTTCAATCTTGTCTCCATTTATGATGAAGCTGCATACGGATCAGGCAGTGTTTCCTTGCTCTATTTGAATGATTGCCTCCTGGTACTTTGCCATTTATTCCCTTTAAAATACTTCCCCTGGCTTACCATTAAATCTCTTTAAAAGATTACTCCGAGTTTAAACAAAAATAATATCATTGTAGTGTGGGGTTTCTGGACTCTGTTAAGTGAATCTGTTATATGAATTAAGTGAATTATACAGCAACAAGGGAAGAAGTGGATGTATACATTAGTGTGATTCTTGAACTTCATGTCGTATAACACTACCTGAGGACAGACTATGGTAAAGATATATACTCTGACCTTAAGCCAATCACAAAAGCAACAAAACAAAGATTATAGCTAATACATTAATAAAGAAAATAGATAAAATCATTTTAAAGAGGAAAAAGGCATATTAATGCTGATTTTTATCAAAAGAAAGAGTGGCTATATTAATGTCAAATAATGTAGATTTCAAAATTTTAGGGAAGAGGAAGGTCATTTAATTATGATAAATGTGTCAAAGAATCAAGAAGATATACAACCTAAATATTTATGCACCTAATAATAGAACTTCAAGATGTATGAAGCAAAGCAGAGAAAACTACAATAAGGAATGAACAAACCTACAATTATAATGGGATTCAATTCCCATCTCTAAATAAATAATAGAAAAGTAGACAGAAAATCAGTAAGGTTACGGAGGATTTAACACAATCAACCAGAATTGACATAACTGGCACTAATAGAACATTCCATCCAATAATAGTAGCATACATGTACTTCTCATTTACATACAGAAAAATGTCCAAGAGAGATTATGTGCCATAAAAAGTCTTAATAAGTTTTAAAGGAATATGTTTATACAAACTACTTCTCTGATCACAATGGAATTAAAATAGGAATCCGTAAACAAAAGGTCTCCAGAAAAATTGCAATAATATTTGAAATCTAAATAGTTTTGAATAATCCATGACTCAAAGAAAAAAATCAAAGAGAAATCTAGGGACTGTAAGGGAAAGACAGGTAGATGGACATCAGATTATGTAATATCATGTATGAACTGGGATTTTATTCAAAGTGTGATGGGATGCCATTTTATAGTTTTAACTAAGCTACCCAACATGATGATGTTTTCATTTTTAAATAATTTCTTTAGATGCTCTTGGGGAGAATCAACTGAAGACAATATTATAATCTAAGCTGTGATAGATGGTCTCCTTTCTATAAACACATAAAAACACTGAATAATATGACATGTTTTTATTTGAATGAGACAATATACAACAAAACTTGAAAGCAAAAGGGGGAACCTAAGTAATCCTAGGTCCTGAAGATTAGGATTCGTATACATATTTGAAGACAAAATTTGAAGCTAAGAACCTAAAACAATAGACTGTATAATAACTAGAAAGAAGTCAACCACTCTGGAAAAGTAATAAAGAAACCATTATCTGTGACTTTAAAAAAAAGAAAAAGAAAAAAAAAGAAAGAAAGAAAAAAGACACCTGAAGCCTGTATCATAATATGGAGGTAAGATCCAAATTTATATTCCAAGCTGAAAAATTTACCTGAAATCTGGTTTAACACAATTGAGAGTTCTAGGGCCTAGTGAAACCAATCTGTAGAGACACTCTCCACTCAAGGTACAGAGGATGCCCACAGAACAAAGACTTTTTTTAAGATAAGCTCCCATTAAAATATCATACATCATTTGAAGAAACTAGCCACCAGGAAGGAGAGCCAACAGAAACAACAAACAGGAGATTTAGAACATTGCAAACTGGAAATTATAATTTTACACAGATGGATTTTATTATCTTTTATTATATCTTGTTCATGCTTTGGTTTTCATTCAGGGCCAATGACAAACCTTTTAAAATACCATAATAGCTTTCTCTATTAAGATTATTGATAATTCTTAAAATTCATCTAGAATGAACCAGAGAAAATTTATGTATAAAATTCAACATGGGGTACAGAAATCAGTTCAACATTGTTATTAGAACTAATAAGTGCATCTACTTTAAAGAGGCAACACTTCCTTAGTCATTTCTTGAATCCCTTCCAGCCTGGGGGGCTCATTTTTCCACTATAATATTTGGCAGTGCTTCTCTTATTCATAGGGTTTTAAA
The DNA here is from genome assembly GCA_007922755.1 of Pedetes capensis. Lineage (NCBI taxonomy): Eukaryota > Metazoa > Chordata > Mammalia > Rodentia > Pedetidae > Pedetes > Pedetes capensis. The sequence goes on along the minus strand of VMDO01019420.1, from coordinate 32,915 downwards.
TGGCTAATTGCTTTGAGAATGGGCTGCTGGGTCTTTCTCCCTAGTCTGTCCTAGGCTGGAAGCTCAGCTGAAACCTATCCACCATGGTGGCCCTGTTAGTACCTAGTAACATAACTCACAGCATGACAGCAACATGCAAAGCCATCTCAGCATAATCTGGGACTGCCTTTTGTTGATGTGTCATGACTCAAAACAAGAAGAAACAGTGGTTGAAACAATGGGTTCAAGCATAAAAAGATCATGTGCATGGCACAGCGTTGGGTAGTGTTTCATTCTTCTGTATTTAAGGTTGCTATGAGTTGGATTTGACTCCACAGAGCCTAACAACAATAACTGCATGACTGTTGCCCATAAATGGGAAACTTAATTAACCACCAGATTGCTACTGGTTCATTTCTACTATTCTGGGAGCTAGATAATTTGTACCTTTAACAAATTTAGTCTAAGTTCAAAAACTGAACAAAAGTCTGTCCTCCAACCCTCCTGGATGCCATTTTACTTTTTAAATGCACTGAAAAACGAATCCACATTTAAAATAAACTTCTGTGGCACCCCAGGTTTCAGAAAACTTTAAATTTCAAAGTTTAAAAATTACAGGATATTCTAAACATCTTTCCCCGCTTCTGATGACTTAATCTAAACCTGAAGTACTCATTTCTTTTCCTGGCAAGACGTTTCATTTTCCAGTACACACTTTTATTTCAACTTGTTTAAAACTACTGACACACTAAAGCCAAAAGACACACCTCCGATTTTCCAATGTAAGCCAAGACACATCTCCAGGTAGGATCCTAAGAAATATTTCTCATCCTTCAGGGAGGAGGTTTTACACCGTCTTGTCCCGAGATCTACTTTTTTAGGGCAGATATTTAAGAAGCCCCTGGGTGGAAAGGTGGCATATTCGAGAGACTTGTCCCCAAATCAACCATCAAGGCAATAACTCACAAGCAAAAGAAATGTGGGAGACGCTATTGCCCGCCAGAGAGCTGGCTGTGTTCTTTTATCATTCACTACCCCGCAGCCCACTTCAGTGTTTTTTTCACTATTAAAAGTCTAAATCTGATATTTTCTTAAGTCAGTCTGAAGGATACTCCAAGCCCAGTTAAGCCTGCAGCCCAACTTCCGGTACAGGGGCAGGGCTCCGCCTCAGAGACGCACAAAGGACCCAGCGGCAGCCACGCCCTCCCTCTTTCGCCACCGACTCATAGCCACCTCCTAACTGCCTGTTTTTCTCCACTCTTTTCACGCCACCTTTTTCCCCCTCACCTCTTAGCACCAGGGAGAATGAGAACAAAGAAGGAGCGAAGAGGTAACCAGGGGAAATGCATGACTGCGGAACATGGTTTGCTCAGGTGGTTTTTCTGGCACTGGCGGAGGCAGCCTCGAGCGAAGCCGCGCCTGCGGCCGTACGGGGCCTTGTGCCCAGAGCGCGACGCGCTGATTGGCTGGTCTGTCGCCACCCCGGGAAGAAGCCGGATGTGCTTGGGAAGCAGTGTTGGCAATTGGAGTTCTTGAGAGTTGGGCGCTCACGGTGTGTCAGCATCGGAGGTGGATGGCGCAAGATTGGGCGGGCTTTTCGGAGGAAGAGCTGAGGAGACTAAGGCAGAATAAAGGTAAAAAGGGGTGTGCGTGCGGATTGTTTGATCTGTTCAGGAGAAGGGCAGGGCTGCAGCTTTTGAAGGAGAAGGAGGCGTGGAAGAAGTTGTGTGTTGCGGGTGGGAGCTGTAAGTGGGTGGGGAGAGCTGATGAGGCTCCAGGGGCGGGTCGGCTTGAAGCCAAGGCCAGGAGGGCAGGTTCTGTGGTCCGGGTCCCATTTAGGAAAGAGGGGTCAAACATCTATGTCAAGTCTTTGACTCTTTCTTGTTGAAAAGAATGGGACTTGGGAGAGGAATGAGCCTCCTACCTATTTCCTCGAGGGAGGATTGCTGCACGAAGTCAGCCGTTTTAGGATTGGGGTCAATAAAGGAAGGAGGAGCACGGTACATGTAACAGTGGAATTGTGATGAATTTGTAGAAGATAGTTTTGGAAAATTGAATCACGGCAATCTGAGTAAACGCAGAAAAAAATGGTGACTTTAATAATACATCTGGAATAGTCCATTTGCTTCTGGTTGCCAGATGATTTTTACAGTTATTTCTAGCTCTTGAGAATCAACAAACCGAGATAGCAGTGAAGCGTGTGTGTGTGTGTGTGTGTGTGTGTATTCCTGCTTATTTCGGGGTATTGTGCTTCACCCTCCATCTTTATGGAATGATCATTGAATAGGCTTGCATTTTTTAATATTTTGATTAAGGAATTAAGTTTGCGAATACAGGGAAACAGTAGTGTAAGCAGTGCATTTCTTGTGATTGAAATTTCATAAAGATCTATATGGTGATCCTAGTAGTACACACCACTTCTGTGAGAGAATTCTACTACACTTGGTACCATAATTTAAATACTGCATTTTGGGAGAAAATTAAATAAATCCTGCCCTGCCTATTATTAGTTTGTGGGAAAATTGGATGTGGCCCATGTACCCTGTGCATTTTTAGTACAGATGTGAGAATAACCTAGGGCTGATGAGTGCAAAAGGAAGTAAATTAGTAATAGGATCAGTGCAGATGAGATAGCCTGGGGGAATTGTGAGTGGTCCAGAGGCCTTTAAAAAACAGTGTCAAGCCAGGCATGATGGCACATGTCCCTAATCCCAGTGACTCAGGAGGCTGAGGCAGGAGGATTTCGAGTTTGAGGCCAGAGGCAGCCTGCATAACTTACTGAGATCTGATGTCAAAATAGAAAATAGTAGTAAATGAGTGGAAGGTGCAGCCCAGTGGTAGAACACTTGCAAAGTATGTGCGAGGCCTTGGGTTCAGTCCCCAAGTACCACCAAAACAAGCAAGCAAAAACCCTGTATCAAAAAGGTTACACTACAAGGTATGGTTAAATTTTCTAACTTGATGTTCTCAAATTCTTTTGCCATGTCCATTCACATATCTAGATACACGAAGTACGGGTATTCTTGCTTCTGGTCTGATTTCCAAGTCCCAGGTATTAGCTTCTGCTTTTGGGATGCAAAGATGAGCAAGGTGTCATCCTTGCCTTCAAATTGCTTATTATAGTCTGATGAAACAGGCCATGAAATAATGTAGTACATGTTGAACAAGAGGTTGCTACAGAACTAAGAAGAATTTCACTGTTCTGGGGACTGATGTAGTTTGGGAGTATTTCACAGAGGTTATGTGTTAGCAGAAGTGAGTCTTCCAGGGCAAAGAAGTTTTAATTTAGGAGTCTAAATTAATACATTTGTCATGTAAAAGTATATTTTAAGTTATCTCTGCATTTTGGAATATGTAGAGAGTGGTAAAGACCTGAACTTCAAGGCCCATGGTTTGATAGAGAAATGTTAGTGTGTGGACACCAGGTCACCAGTCTATGACTAAGGACAGAGAGCATCATAGTATCTTTGTAGACCCAAAGTCAAATGCAGTGATTGGAATAAAGACCTCAGTTCTTTTCTCCTTGAGCTTCTCATTTGTAAAATTAAGACTTTTTTTAAGGCATTTAAAAAAATTCCATTCGATTTTAAAAACTACAATAAAATCTAATTAAAATAACAAAGTTCTAATTTCATTTTAGAGTGTAGAGATCCTTGTTGTTAGTGCTGTCGAGTCGGTGTCCGACTCATAGCGACCCTGTGTGCAACGGATGAAACATTATTGTGCTTCTTTGCTATTCATAGGGTTTTCAGTGGCTGATTAGTTTTTGGGAGTGGGTTGCTGGGTCCTCCTCTGAAGCCTACAGCACCTGATATTCCCAGGCGGTCTCCCATCTAAGTACTAACCAGGCCTGACCCTGCTTAGCTTCTGAGATCTGATGGGATCGAACACCAGAGTGGTCCAGCTACAGGTATAGAAATCCTAAAATTATGAAATCAACAATTTTTATGAACTCAATCATAAAATATGAAAAATGACATGCAAAGTCAACTAGTTATAGAGGATAGGAACAATATTTGGTCTTTGGGTAAGTACTTAGTTTCTACAGTTGTTACAAATAAAATTTATACTAGAATGAATAGAATGAACCTTACAAATAAATTTTGAATAGAAGCTACATTTTTGAGTATACTTATCTTTTTTTTTTTTTTGTCACTTAAGTGGCTTAATAAATAGTAACGTAAATAAAAAATAAGCCATGTATTTGCTATCATGGAGTCATATATGACCCCATGAAGCATTTACCTGTCCTTAGGTAAGTGCTACAGTGCTACATGGCATAATGAGATTACATGAAACAATACATTTGTGGGTCAATTAGGAAATTTTAAAAATAGCAAAATTTAAGCTCTAGGGCCTATTTTGACCTCATAATACCAGTTAAGGGTTATTAAAAATCAGGATATTTTATATAAAAATCTGAACTTTGGGGGCTGGAGGTGTAGCTCAGTGGTAGAGCACTTGCTTAGCATGTATAAGGGCCTAGGTTTGATCTGGCACCAGAAAAAGAAAATTAAATTAGAAATTAACAACCAATTTTTAATCATGAAAAACGAAAGTATCTGGTTATGCAGACTTAAGTTTTTCGATGACTAAAAAGTGACTATGGATAGCTTCCTTTACCCTGGACTTGTGCATCCCAGTTTGCCATAATCTTCTTGATATTTACGGCTCTCCATACACAGTCTATAAAACACTATTTCTGTCTTGTAGTAGCTGCATTTGTGTATTGTTTGATAGTGAAAAAATAGCATTTTAAATATTACATTTGGTTCTATAAAAATGCAAAATAAAATAGAAGCTATAGTAACTGAATTACAGAGGATTTGTTAATAATTCAGCTAATGAGTTCATTTGGAAGTTAAACTGATTCAGTGACATTTTGTGATGATGTGAGTAAGATCACTAGCCAAGAATAAGTTCCAGTGGTAAGAGACAGGTGTATGCCAGGTTTCAGTGAATGTTTAAATTAAAACATTATTGCAGTGAAAGTTATTACATTGCCATTAATCCCCTCAGAATTCATCCCTACCCCTGCTTCAAATACACTTATCCCATCATTCTTGCCACTTTCTGCAGCAGTTGCGGAAGTCCTCTTTCATGGATGTCTTTAGTTTCATCCTCCACCATGACAATGCTTCCTGTCGCATGTTGCTTCTGGTATGGCAGTTTTCTGGCAAATAAAAACATTACGATGTATCCTCAACCACTGTATTCAACAGAGCTGGCACTGAATCTGGCTCTTCTCCAAAGTCCAAATCATCACGAAATGTAAACGTTTTGAATTGATTGAGGACATCAAGGCAGCCACAATGGCATAAGTAAAGACTCACAAAAGAGGACTTCAGGAACTGTTTCAGAAAGTGGCAAGAATAATAAGTGTGTTCAGTGGGAGTCTTTTGAGGGGGATTGGTGTCAAAGTGTCCTTTACTGTAATACTTTTTTAGAATTTACACACTGATTTCATTTTTTTATTGCACCACATATCTCATTTAATTCTTATACTGACACTATGAAGTAAATAGGGCAGATAATTTTCAACTGGCTTGACAGATTTAAAATCTGTGATATTGACTAATGGCATGCCTGAGGTCAGTGGGCTGGTCTGAAGTAAACTTGGGACTGTGACTTTTAACTTTACTTTTAACTCTACTTTGGAAAATTTAAATAAGCTTGTGTGGCTTCAAAGGTGAATATGTGGAATTTGAGTTGTTCATTTATTGGGATTCATAATTTCATTGCTCAGACATTTTATAGAGAATGGTATTTATAAATCTTTTGAAATATAATATGAAAGTCAGATTCTCTTGTTGTCTGCCCTAGTTAGTTATCACTGGCATCAACAGTCCAAAAAGAATAATAGAACTGTTACTAGTTAGTTTATATTTTAAAAAAATTCTCCCAGTCGTTTTGCCTTTTTGTATTGCTTTGCTCAAGCTTCAATTAAAATTAGTTTGAATGCTCAATTAGAGTGTGGCTAGACATTGAGGAATTCATCCTTTGATTGTTCTGCAAGATGAAATGAAACAATTTAGAATTAACTAGCTTTCCTAGAAATGAGAAGCTTTGCTCAGTCACATTTATGATATATTGTCTGTCTGTGTATCACATTGCCCTAAAAACTGTTAAAATTTTAGGGAAGAGAATTCCATTTGGAAATTAACTACCATTTTGTAGAACCATAAATCAAATATGAGACATCAGAGAAGTCAGTTGTCTACTTGTTTCATCAAAATTAGCTGATTCTTTCAACAGTTTTTGAATCAAGTTGAAAAGGAAGTCTTTTTGTCCAGAGGTCTAGCTACCAATAAGGTGGACTTCCTGTCAAGATAATTTGAGACCTGTGTCAGTTTTTGTTAAATATTAATATTATGATATGAGAACTGTCAAACTCTATAGGAAAATGGCTGATTTTTCTTGGGCTTGCAAAATAAATAATGGGGGTAGAAGGCTCTCTAGGATTATTATCGAAGTTTAATGTCAATGTTTTGTTTTCTTAGAGAAATTATAATTATTTGCTTCTTACACAAAGAAGTTTTCCTTCATTTTCTTCTGTACAGATCCATTTGAACCTCAGCGTCATCCTGCTGTGAAGAAAACTCGACAACAACTTCAGCGAGAAAAAGCCCTGCTAGAGCAAAGCCAAAAACTTGGACTTCAGGATGGATCAGCCTCATTACCTCCAGAGCAGCTGCTTTCTGCAACAAAACAGAGATTTAACAATCAGAAGCTACCTTCTTCCTCCTTTACCCTTCCTATTCCTCTAATACTTACCTCTGCCGTTGGTGATGGAAAACCACAGGGTATGGAAAGTCAGCCGGGGGATGCAAGACTTGAGAATTCCCATGATGATCACAAAAACGTTGAGGTTCTACCTTCGAAACCAGATCTCAAATTGGAGAAAAAGAAAGTGGAATTGTTAGTAAGTCTATGAGACTTTCCATTTTACCTTTTTCCCTCCTTGGGCTCTGAGAAATATAGTTTGTTGATTTGTTTTAACGTTTTCTGATATTCAAGCCTAGAAATGTGATAAATAAAACATTGAAAAGCAGCTATGCCGACAGTATCATAAGCCAGGTATTAGGCATTTTATATGTTTTATGTCATTTACTTTTCACAGCAGCCTTACAATGTATGTTTATTATTTTTACTTTATAGATGAGATATTCAAGGCTCAGAAAAAATATTCTCTTCCTACAGTTAATCTACAGATAGTAAGAGAGTTGAGATTCACATATAAGTCTGTCTGGATCCTATGTCTGCCTTTTACACCTCCCAGAAATAGTTCCTGTTGGCGTGGTACTACCCCTAAATGGAACACATCCTTCAGTTTCCAGATTGCATCTCCTTTAGCCCAGAAAAAGATTGTTAGGAAGAGACATGAGGGATGGTCAAAGGAGAGTGTAGGAAGTTGAGGGAATTAATTATATAATTCGGATGCATTATTAGAGTTTTTAAAATTCTGTATTTAATGTGTTCTTATTAGAAACAGCCCACATAACTTAGTTTAGCCACACTTACAGAAATTGCCATTCTGTGACTTGTGACTTCTTAGGCTAATGATGCGGGGAAAGGATGCCATTTATTTCTGTTTTCTCATTTCTGAGACTTTCTTCAATGTATCTTACCTTTTTTTCTGATCTCAGACATATTTCTAATCACTGCTGATCCAGATTCTGTACTGTGAGTTTAAATTGTTTTCTGCATCCCACGTGTTTATAATTAAGAACTCATGTTGATGACAAGAGATATAAAACCCACATGAAAGGGTTAGGGATGGAGCTCAGTGGTACAGTGCTTGCCTTACATGTGCAAGGCCCTGGAGTTGATCACCAGCACTTAAAATAAATAAACAACATTAATTAAATAATTGATTGATTACATTAAAATGCCAGGTACATTCCTGTAATGCCAGGGACTCAGGAGGCTGAATCCAGGAGGATTACAAGGTCCAGTCCAGAGGCAGCCTATGCAACTTAATGAGAACCTTGCTCAAAAATAAAAAAATTAAAAAGGAGCTGGGGTGCAGCTTAGTGGTGGAGCACATAATGTTGCATGCCTGAGCCCCTGGGTACAGCATGGGTACATAAATGAATAAATAAATCCATATTAATTATGAATCAACACTGAAAATGTGCGTACTTTTAAATGTCTTTAATTGGATCTTATAGAAAAGGCCTGAGACCCGTGGAAGGTTGAGTTTAAATTGATATGGACAGTTTAGATTGGATGCCATTAGGAAAATTACTCTTTTATTTTTTTAGGTATGTGGGAATATGCTCACAGAAGACATGTAATTTGAGGAGCCGCTGGTGAAAAGGAGAAATTCTGACGTTATAAGCAGGGGCAGGTTAAGCTATATCCTACAGAATATTCAAGACAACATTTCACTTTTCTGGGAGAGGCTAAGGGTAGGCCAGAGAATAATGGAGAGATAAAGAAGTAAGGAAGGGCTGTGAAGCAGAGGATACCTGTCTACTGAGTTCACTGATACAGCATGATACCAAGGCCTCCAAGGGAAAAATGTCTTGATCAGAGTATGGGTTAGAGAAGTGCCAGGTGTCAGTGTCACAGGCCATTTGGGAGCTAGTGCCAAGCGAGCTGGAGCTAAGGTGCCTGGTGAGGAGATGCCTGCAATAGTAAAGATAAGAAATGACCAGTGCTGGTGCTAACGAGGAAGCTGTAGAAATGGAGAGAAAAAAACAATTTTGGAAGTCATTCCTAGGTTTGCCAGTAGAGACTTTTGAAATAATGGCTATAAGATATTCCAGTAATAGGAATAAATAGTTTTACTGTTGCCTTGTTTAATTGGAGTTGACATCAAATTCATAACTCTATGGGGAATTTCTTTCAGAGTTGAACAGATTGGAAGACAATACATGTTTTTAGATCTCTGAAGTTTTTCTTTAGCCTTAGTTACATTTGACTTTAGCTCATAGTGTTTTATTCTGTCAATTGTAAGAATTGTCAAAAAAAGTGAGCAAATTGAAAGAAAATATATGAAATAAACATAGTTGCCTTAAGGATGCTGAGGCAGTAGAGACTTTATTAGAAAAACCTCTGAAAGGTATGACATGACATCAGCTACAGATCAATTTATTTTGATCTCCATTTTACATATAACACATAATTTATTTATACATTTCTTTGTACTCCTAAAAAATGCCACAGTACTCTAGCTTTCAGTTTGTGGGTTCCTAGATTATATACATATAATGGATTTCAAAAGTCCGATTTTTATAAGCCTTTTACTTCAGATCATAGTCTTTGTTCCTGTTAGAACAGAGTAATGAGCTGCAGATGGGTTTCTTTTAAGACAATTTTTGAAAGAAAAATTATGTAATCTACTTGATTAAATTTTATGCAGAGGCGACTGAGACTGATAACGGGTAGGGTCCAGCAGCAGATGCTTTCATAAATTCATTTTTATACTTTTTATTCCCTAGGCAAGAAAAATCCCGTTGGGAAGTCCTCCAGCAAGAACAGCAGCTAATGGAAGAGAAAAATAAACGTAAGAAAGCTCTTTTGGCTAAAACTATTGCAGAAAGGTGAGACATCGGAATCGTGAGAGGTTGTTTGCAACCTATAATCCTTTGTATTATGTTTTGTATTTATTTTCCCATAACTCTCCTAATAAACTGGTATTTTCTCTACAACCATTACTTTTAAGGCTAACTAAACAAATTATAAGTGATCCTGAAATTCTAGTTTTAATGTATTAAGGACTGTTAAAGCAGATATCCCAATGAATTTATAAAATCAGTTGCAATTGAAGGACCTGTGTCAGAGTTTTCAGTAATAACCATCTACACATCGATAAAGCAAGAAGTAAATAACTCTTCGTGCATGTGAATGAGCAATGAATGCAGGTTTTAATTTTGATATGAGGAATCCTTAATCATCTGATGTGTAAAGGGTAAAGTTACTTTACACAAGTGACTTTTCCTACCACAAATCTAAAGATTGTGCTTTCTATGGAATTTCTTAAAATAATTTGTCCTGTCACCACGAGTAGAATACATGTAATATAATTTAAGCTTTTATTGGTGAAATTTGATTCCTGTTACTCCCTCATTGTTAGTTTGCCAGTGACCTCTTCTCATTTAGCATATTGTACCTGTCCTGAACAGCAATTCTTCTACCCTCAACAACTCTTGGTGCCCTTTTAATTTGTACTTTCTAATCTGTGTCCTTAGGAAACTAAACTTAATCAATAAAGTGGTGAGGCAGAATCATGTGAACTGAATACAAGCAAGTGTTCAATGGCATTTTCTTTTAAGACTTCCAGAAAAGTCTGGTAATACTATTATCACTTGTGGGTGGAGTATGTGCAGGGTCAGGAGAAAAATTGAGAGGAAGATAGGTGGATATTAGACTAATTCAAAATTTTATCTACTGGAGAGATGTATGTATTTGAAACTGATTTTTTTCTCCACTGGTGCACCTGGATCTTTCATGAAGCTTAGGAAATAGTGCATCTAGCCGGGCATGGTGGTGCATGCCTGTAATCCCAGCAGCTCGGGAGGCGGAGGTGGGAGGATCGCAAGTTCAAGACCAGAGGCAGTCTGTGTAATTTAGCGAGACCCTGTCTCAAAAAAAAGTTAAAAAAACAAAAAAAGTGCTGAGGGGGCAGCTCAGTGGTCCGGCACTTGCAGAGCATGCAGGTGCGAGGCCCTGGATTCAACCCCCAGTACCGGAAAAAAAAAAAAAAAAAAAAAAGTGCATCTCACTGACTTTCTGCATTTTAAGAAAAGGAACATAATAGAATAGTGTCACCTGCCACAAGTGATTATTTTAAAAAAGCACTTTAGTAGTCTTCAAGAAGTTGGGAGACTGTTTACTGAGGATTTTATATAAAGATATATAGGCTCACCCGGGCATGGTAGTGCATGCTTGTAATCCCAGTACTTGGGAGGCTGAGGCAGGAGAATTGAGAGTCCAAGGCCAGCCTCAGCTACATAATGAGATTTTGTCAGAAAGAAGAGAGAGAGGGGGAAGAAGGGAAGGAAGGAACAAACGAACTATAGGCTCAGCACTTCTCTAACTGCTATTGATTTAAGATAGAGCACCCTGGTATAGACAGAAATGCAAGGAAATACAACATGATTGGATTATTAATAAATGGACAATGAAGTACTTAAAGTAAAAGAATCATAAAAGTGAACTTTTATAGGCAGAAAGGAAAGATAATGTAGTACAAATCAGGAGACTATAAGTGCAACATAGTGGTTTGATGTGGAGGATTTTATTCTCCTTCAAAAATGTATGTGAAATTTTGAAATGAGCAAAATCATGATTAAAAGTTTGCTTTAGTATTTGTTACTCTGTTTCATAAGTGTATATCATACTTGGAGGTGGTAAGGGGACTGAGAGATGACTGGAGTGTATGTGTTTTAGAACAAGAAAAGGCAAGAGTTGGGTTTTTTGTTTTGCTGTTTTTTTTAATATATATACACAATGACATTTTATTCAGGCAAAAATAGGAACAAAACTATGTAATTTTTCAGGAAAATGAATGAAATTGAAGACAATTGTTTTAAGTGAAGTAAGCCAGACCCAGAAAGACAAACATTGCATGTTTTCTCAAATATGTGAACACTAGATTTAAAATAACCTTTAACATTTTAATATATATGTCATGGGAGTATAAAGGGAACTAGGGTGGAGAGAAAGAGTCTAAGGAGGAGAAAGAAGGGGAAATAAGAAAGAGTAATCCATTATACGTATGTAATATCACATATTTTCTTTCATCCTCAGACTCTAAATTTAAGTGTGTGTGGGGGGGGGCTGGAGTTTAGGGTTTATCTCAGTTGGTAGAGTGCTGCTCTGCACTTTCAGGACTCAGGTTTGATCCCTAGCACCCCCAAAATGGGAGAAGGATCTGGCAGTCCACTCCTGAAACAATCTTGAATCATTCAGCTGTTGAAAGCACTATGAGGGGTGGAATGAGTCAGACCTGACTCTATGGTGCCTAACAACAACTCTATCTATCTATCTATCTATCTATCTATCTATATGACACGCAGGCAGAAGGGGGATTGTTTGTAGAAAGGGATGGGATCAGCAAGAGGGGTACATAACAGAGTAGTGGGGCAATGAGCTATGTACAATGATATACATGTATGGAAATGTAATAATGAAACCTATTAACTTGCATACTAAAAATATTACTAAAAAACCCCATAAGTACTATCATTTGAATCCCCTCCAAAACTATGTTGAAATTTAATTGCCCTTGTGACAGTATTAAGATGTAGGACCTTTAAGAAATGATTAGGTGTGAGGGCTCTGGCCTCATGAGTGGATTAAAGCTGTTGTGATGGGAGTGGGGTAGTTATCACAGAAGTGAGCTCCTTATGAGAAGATAAATTCACCCCCCATATTCCCTCACCATGTTATGCTTTGCCATGTTATGATGCAACAAGAAGGTACTCACTAGATGTGGCCTCTAGATCTTGGACTTCCAGGCCTCCAGAAACATAAGCTAATTAAATTCTTTGTTTATAGTTTACCCAGTATGTATTAGAAAGCAGACTGAGAACTATGAAGATGCTAGACTTGAATAGAATAAGTAGTATTTCATTTTCTGTAATTGGAAGGAAAATAAGATTAGGTACAAATATGGGTTCTAGATGGAGATGCCTAAAGTTGAAAGAAATTACAAGCTTCAGGCCATCCTAACGCTTTCATATCTCATCCATCAGTAAATCAACACAATAAGCTTTAAGGTTTCGTGAAATCACACAAATTACTTAAGACCTCATTTGTTTGTTCTAACTTATTTCCATTCTGCTCTAATGTTTATCTGGCTTCTATTTCCTTTCCTCTTCTCTTCTCTTCTCGTCTCTTTTCTTTTCTTTTTTTTCTTTTTTCTTGTTGGAAAAAGTGTTTCATTTTGAGCCCCATGGGTAATTTTGAAGACCTGTAGTCTTTGCCTAGAGAACAAGAATCAAAGCAATAGAAGTATAGGGAAATGGTTCCTAAGAAAGTTAAAAACAAAGATGTTTTCAGACATAAAGGAATGTTTAATGCAGTTTATGTTCTTTATGTCAGATAAGTCTCAGAAATGAGAATGGACTCAGCAAGAGGAATTTAACAATAAAACTTTGGAAAGTTGTGTTAGATGCTTCAGTGTAGATAGAGGAAGTACAGGTACAGTCTTTTAGTACCTGTTCTCTTTACAGAAAGAATGTAGGTCCACAAGTGAACTGTTTTAAGAATTTTTTTAAGTCTTTCTTTTTACATTGTTTATGAAAATAATATGTACTAATAGGAAATTTGGAAAAATAAGGGGAAGAAAACTTTAAATGCACTCTTAAAGATATACCAAAATGTTACTAACATTTATTTTATTTCAATTAGGATTTTTCTAATTTTTAAAAAATCATGAACTGCAATTATGTATACAGTATCTCATGTTTTTACATATATTATGTACACATAGGTGGTTTTAAAATGTTTTTCCTCCACTCATGTTCTTGATTTTCTAGATCTAAAAGAACTCAGGCAGAGACCATGAAACTAAAGCGGATTCAGAAGGAGCTACAGGCTTTAGATGAAATGGTATCAGCTGATATTGGAATCCTCAGGAACCGGATTGATCAAGCCAGCCTAGAGTATTCATATGCCCAGTGAGTTGGGGAAATTGAACTCTGAACTAGGAGCTTGGTGTAATTAATTAAATTAGTCTTTCCTGCGAACCTTCAGCTATTTAATGTTTGGGAATCTCATTAATCAGGATCTAGCAAAGTAAATGTGTGAGTGACTTGCCCCCAAACTGTATTTTTCTAGCACCAAGTCTATGCACCTCCCATTACATTTTTGATTACTTAGTATGGTCTTTATGCGGGTGAAGCCTAATTCTCACTATAGATTTCATCAAAGTTAGGAACATCTAGTTTATTTTATTTAAACTTATGAATGTATTAAAGACAATACCACTCTAAGAATCTTGAAGAGTTTTCTTTCTTTTTTTTTTTTTTTTTTTTTTTTTTTTTTTTTTTTTTTGATTATACTTTGTACAGATATCTTATGTGTCTCCGGTTTCAGCCATTGGCATTGTTTTTAAAGTCATCCTGGAATATTTTTAAAATGAACTAACACATGTAAAGAATTACATGGGCTTTGCATGCAGATAAAAGGGCAAAAAAATATGTCCAATTTCAGGGTTTTCAGTCCCTTCAACATTGCTTTAATCATCTCGGGTTGTCTTTTTTCACAAGGGAATACTGTGTTAATAACTCAGTTTTGCCTCTTTCTCTGTAACACTAGAAAGCAATCAGAATGCCTCATTAGTCCAGGGTAAACCACAACATCAGAATGTTTATATAACAATTTAATAAAGTGGAAATGCTTGATGATGGTTTTTAATTCACTGCTTAGTGTTTGAGAAAGATGTTTGTGGTTGTCCTTATGAGTTTTGCAACTGTTGTTTGACCATATGCTGTTAGACATAATAGGCTCCTTTTATTAATTCACAGCCTAAATGAATGCCATCAGTAGCTGATAAGTAGAGGCTCTAGGTTTGTACTAATAATGTTGTTAAGGAGGAAAATTAAACTAAGCCTTGTTTTTTTTTTAACTAAGCATTTTATTCTCTGTAACATGAATTTGCCAGAGGATCATTTTTATGCCTTTTTTAGGCTGGTATATGAATAATTTATAGTATTGTGTATAATGCTGGGTACTTCAACAGAAAAATAGTCTGATTATACTTTAATTCTGACCTACTTGAAGCTGGAGATGTATGCTTTTACATATTGAATATTATAAAGGAAATGTCAGCTTTAGCCTGAAGAGAACCACAAAGAACATGGAATTACTAAAAGAGAAAACATCTTATGTTATATAAATATTCTTAAGGAAGTGTTATTAAATTCTTACGTTTTATACAATATACTTTTACATCTTTAATGAGATAAAGATGTCAATTTCCCGTGATATTAGTATTGACATAGCTATATGGAAATGAATGCTGTATGAGCCTCATGGTAGAAGTCTGAGCTCTTGAGGTAACTCAAAGAGAATGCTTAGACAGTGTGACTAGAACCAGGGCTGTGTCTTGTTCATGCTACAATTAAGACATCATCTTCTAAATTTGCATTTATGGTTATTGAGAAATTATAGGATAACAATATAATATGGTCCAGGGCTGAGAATATGGCTTGGCAGTAAAGCTCTTGCCTAGCTTGTACAAGGCTCCAGGTTCAATCTCTAGCACTGAAAAAAAAAAAAAAATAATGACCGTAACACTATCATGGTCCTGATTTTTACTGGAAGTTAATCCTCAAGGTAGTCAGTTTCTATATAGAAAGTTCCTTGATTATTTTTAATAAAAATAATATCTTAATTCTGTAGTGCCTCATACAGTTTATAATGGTTCTTAAAAGGTGAATCAGCCAGAATTTTCTTTAAAATTGGCGTATATAGAACCACCTGAAGAAAGTGACCTTTATGCTAATTTTAGAGAGTTGCTCCTGCTGCTGCTCATAGCTATGATTGCAATGTTGCCATGTGCTCTGCAGACCACTTATAACAGTGGCTCCATGTGGAACATTTTTTTGAGCCCTTAGCATACCAGCAAAAGTACTCAACCCTATTTTTCATCTAGTCTTAACACCCCACATGAACACACACACACACACACACAGAGAGAGAGAGAGAGAGAGAGGCAAATGTTTCTAGATCGTTTTATGAATAATTTACAGAAGTAAAGATAAAACAGATTGTGAAAAAAAACTAAACATAAGCATAGTAAACATATTTGTTTTAAGTGATATTTGACTCACAAACATGAAAAGAATATAGCTATATTGTTTTAGCAACCCAGGATAGCCAGTTACTTGTAAAGTATTGACTGAATTCTTCCTATTGAAACTACTAATCACGTGAGAATATTGAATTTCCTTTTTATTTTTGTTTGTTTAGTGTTTTGAAACAGGTTCTTGCTATATAACCCTGACTGGCCTGGAACTCATTGTGTAGTCCAGGCTGGCCTCTCACTCTGGCAATGCTGTCTCAGTTTCCTGAGAGCTCAGATTACTGATGTGTGCCAACCCACCTATCTCCATTGATTCTTGAGTTTGAAAAAATTCACCTGCGTGGTGGATGTTCATGAAGACTCATAATCCAAGATTCATTCATGTGATCAATTTCACCACCTAGACTCTAAAGCTGTACTCTCCAACATTTTTGGTGCCAGGGACAGGTTTTATGGAAGACAGCTTTTCCATGGATCAGAGCTATAGCTCAGGGGTAATGTGAGTGATGGGGAATGGCCATAAGTGCAAATCAAGTGAACTGGCTTGCCTGCTGTATGGCTCAGGTCCAGCTAGTCACATAGATCCATGGCCCAGGAGTTGGGGACCCCTGATCTAGAGACTGTCTCTCCCTGTAGTGTGATTTTCTTAGGACTGTCATAACAAATGACCACAAATTATGTGCCTTAAAACATCAGAAACTTCTCTCACATTTCTGGAGGCTAGACATCCAAAATCAAGATGTCAGCAGATTTGTTCTCCCTTAGAGACCCTGAATTTCCAACTTCTGGTGGCTATAGGTTTCCTTGATGTTTACCGTAATCACATCTTTTGTTCTGTAAGATAATTTTCATATAAACTATTATTTAAAAGTTCCATAGATCAGGAAGTGAGTATACTGGGGAGGCTGTATTTTAGCTTGCCACAACATTAATCTTTTGATTTGTCTAACAGCAGCAAAATGTCTTTCTCTGTCAGTTTTCTCTGTGTTGCCAGTATGTGCAGTAAATGAAAACATAATTCTCATCTGTGTTCAATGAAATCCAAAAATGGGTTATAAAGATGGTATGTCTAGTCTTTTATACCCTTGTAAAAGATGATGTAATACTTTGAACTAAGCGGTTAGGGAGCTAAACAATGATCGTCTATTTCCATCACTGTTATCCTTTTATAGCATCCCATCATTCTCTATTTTCTTATTATTTGAATTTTTAGCATAAATGAAAAGAATTGGTGAGTAATGATGAAAACCCTAGGGCAATAAGATGGCAAAGTGTCTCAAGACATAGGAAAAATGTCTTTATAATCCCACAATTGCCTTAGATTTATAAAAGGATATATTGGACTCACCTAGTAAATGCAAGATATAATTCACTTTAATATTTTTTTAAAATGTAACTTTTCTTTGCTCTTTGGCTTCTAAGAAAGGATAAAAAAATCCTATGTTAATCTATACAAGTAGTTTAAACTACTCAGAAAACAAACTAAAAAGCTAAAAGTGAATCAGTGGAACCTGATAGTACATCAAGGGTTAACAATTGAGTTTTTAAAAAATTTCAGGAATACTAAAACCAAGAGACAGTTTTAGAATCCTTTAAATAACATTCATTAAATCATTCACTGTCTCTTTAAAATAATAAAACAATTCAATAATTACATATCCAGTTCAGTATGTCTTACCATGTTATGTATAATGCTCCCATTATTCTGTTCCAAAGCATGTCATCCTGCTCTGATTTGGTATTATCTACCAGACCCCTAGGCTGGTAGTGTAGTTTGTGAAACTAATCAATATTTTAAACATAAATCACTCTGTACGAGAATATATATGCAAGTTTCTGGCCAGAAAGACTTTAAGTAAATAAACACAATATAAAATCTTCAGTGATTTATCTAGGGTGAAAAATCAGTGAAAATCTAGGGACCTATTTACAAATGTTAATTTCAATTCAGTATTCGTGAACTCAGTCTGTAAATCTCTACTGACTTTGACTGGCTGAGGGAGACCACAGACATGCAGGGCAAAGAAGCTTGACTGGAGAAGGGGCAAAGTACTCATACACCTATACAGAATATTGTCAGAGCTCCTGACTTAATACAAGAACATTTATAAAGATATAAAGTATAAGCTGCGTGCGGTGGCTTGGGAGGCAGAGGCAGGAGGATTGCAAGTTCGAGAAGAGAGGCAGTCTGTGTAATTTGGCGAGACCCTCTCTCAAAAAAAGTTAAAAAAAAAAATGGGCTGGGTGTGCAGTTCAGTGGTCCAGCACTTGCAGAGCATGCAAGCACGAGGCCCTGGGTTCAACCCCCAGTACCAAAAAAAAAAAAAAGATAGAAAGTATGGAAATAAGGGACCTACATATCCAACAGCATTCTTTTAGGATAATTCTTTAACATGGGGTTATTGAAAAACACACTGTTTCTTTCATTCTTATGTTTACTAGGTAAGAGTAATAAAAAAAAGATGAATGAAGCTTGTATAAATAAGAATTTTAAAGTATAAACACCAGATCCCTGAATTTCCCACAATCTTGATTTTAGATACATGTTTACTAATATAGTAACCCTTTTGGATTCTGGTGTTCAGAAGGAGGAGTTCTGTTTCTCAGGCACCCATATACACTGGGCTAGATGCTTGGCCTGTTTATATTATTGAATCTTTAATAACTCCTATGAGATACTGTTACCATCACAGATAGACCAACACTCTACTGAAATAACTGCCCAGAGTCACTATCCTGGAATTTCCAGCCTTGACACGAACAGCCTCTGCCTTTCCATTGGAATCTGGCCATGACTTTTACTCATGATCATGACTCTGGGCCCCACCTCCTTAGAACAGAGATGGGCTGCTGACTCCAGGGCATTTCATTCATAAACTAAGCAATGAATTATGGCCACTGACGTTGAGAGCTCTATTTAGCTGGGCATGGTGGTGCATGGACCCTGGAGGCAGAGACAGGAGAATCACAAGGCCATCCTGGGCTGTGTGACAAGTATGTGACCAGGCCAGCCTGACATACATGGCAAGATGTTGGTGTACACACACACACACACACACACACACACACACACACACACCCCAAACAAGATAAAACCTCTGTTTGAACTGAGTTGAGCCAGGCCAGCCTGGGTTTTTGGGTCACCAAGTGATTGAGTGGGGGGCATTTGATGGAGAACCTCAGCTGTCAGCCATGTTGGGCTGTATGATAAGAAAGTTTTAGTAAGAGAGACGCTGTGGCTTCCGAGCCTGAAAGAGAACAGCCTGTGATTCTGATCACTTGCCTGTGAAATTACCTTTTGTATCTTACAACAAAATTATCTTTCTTTTCTTGAACTAGTTTGACTGGATATCTGTTCTTTGTATCCAAAGACCAAAACAGATGTACATAGTAAATGGCAGAGAAAAATTTTGAACCCTGTACTCTCTAAAATCAAAGCATTTTATGATTTTCACTATATTTCCATTCAAGACAAAGAATCTTACATTAGGAAGCATAACTGTTTCTTGTTTGCTACAACTCATACTAGAAACTGCTTATCACATCAAGTTGAAGTAAATAGGGGCTCATAACAGGTTAGCCAACATGGCCTACACAAATTAGTGTTAAATTGAAGAACTGGTTGGCACATGGGAATCAGTCTCTTCTCTTGCAAGAGAGAAACCTCTTTCCATGTTGCAAAGAGTAGCCCGTGGAGAAAAGGCAAAAGACAATGAATAAAGATACAGTAACTTTTCTTTTTCACCAATCTAATGCAAAAGAACCGGGCTGGGATTTAGCTCAGTTGATAGAGCGCCGCTCTGCAGTCTCTGAGGTCCCGAGTTCGATTCCCAGCACCGCAAAAATGGGAGAAGGATGTGGCAACCCACTCCCAAGGGAATCCCGAAACAATCTGCCATTGAAAAACCTATGAGGCTCGCTATGAGTTGGACACGAATCGACAGCACCTAATATCAACAACAATGCAAAAGAGAAAAGAGATTGCAGAGTGGCTTCACCCTAGACTTATTCTGCCTCATTGAAGACTGGTATTACCCAGCTATAGAGTTTATATACGTAGAAACACATAAAATTTCCTTTCATTTTTGTTTTATTTAGTACTGGGGCTTGAACTCAGGGCCTTGTGCATGCTAGGCAAACACTCTGCCACTGAGCTACACCCAGTCCATAATGTTTCTCATTAAAAGTGTGACAGTTGTCTGTTGCTGCTATGTGCACAGAGTGGGAACAACTGGACCCAAGGGTTCTCAACTGGGAGAGAACATCCCATAAGAGATGTTTGACAGTGTTTGGAGACATTTTTTCATTGTTGCAAGTAGTGGGTGGTATTGGCAGGTAGCAGGGAAAGCCAGTGATGCTGTTCAACATCCTACAATGTACAAGGAAGCTCCTCACAAAAAAGTATTATATGGCCCAAATTGTCATTAGTACCAGCTTTGAAAAATCCTGCTTAAACCTCTCCTAAATTTTCTACTTGATGTTGAGTTGCTCACATGTAGAATCATTTTGTTGGATGTGCTCTGTCTTATTTACGTTCACCTCCCAACCACTGTCCATATCCTTTTCCATCAAAATGTTTCTTCCTTTTCTGATCATTAATTAGGAGATAACTTTCTCCACCTGTGCTTTATCTCTCATAAATGTAACCAGTTGTGTGCTGGAGCTAACTTGTGCTAGCTAATAAGAGCTGATTTTGTCCATCTCTTCCAAATTCTGCATTTAGCAATGTCACATCAGTAGCTTGAAGTTGGCCAGAGTGATAGTATTCATACCACAGAGCCTGGCAAATACTACAAATTGGAGCTGTCCATCATCCAGCCTCATCCTAGAGCTAGCATAGTATTGATTGAATCCTCCTAGCCTACCTTCATTCAAGCAGAGCTTTGGAAAGAAAAAATAAGTACAGAAGAATGTTGTTATAAGATGTGAATCCAAATAGGATGTTGTGAAAGTTCCAGCACCTATAGCTTAATTTGTCTAACTTGCAGACAAATATTTACAAAGTATTAATAGACATGTCTTCATTGTACATTTCTTTCCCAATTTTGGAGTTTACTGTTTTCTAGACTGCCTTTTGAATGTCTTCAATGGAAAACTAATGGACCAATCTCTGTGCCTGTCCTAATAGGAAGCGGTTTGACAGAGCTGAAGCTGAGTACATTACAGCAAAGCTAGATCTGCAGCGCAAGACTGAGATAAAAGAGCAACTCACCGAACACCTTTGTACAATCATACAACAAAATGAGCTACGGAAGGCCAAGAAGTTGGAGGAGCTGATGCAGCAACTTGATGTTCAAGCTGATGAGACTTTGGAAGTCGAGTTGGAGGTGGAAAGATTGCCTCTCAAAGAGCAAGGAGAAGTCAGGAAACAACTGGTTTGTATAGAGAGACCTTGTCAGTCGGCTGGGGAGAGTGTGACATTGGGGTTTGCTAAAGAGAACAAAAAGCCTCAAGACCAAGCTGCTTCCCCAAAGGAAGATGAGCAGTGTGAAAATTCCAGTAATGCCCCCCATGTTAGTCCAGATTGTTCAAATCCAGGAGTTAATAACATTTCAGCTGCTCTGACCACATGAAGGACCAATGTTCTTTTCAACTAATATTTGTTCAGCAAAGTATCCTTTCTGCAGTAGATTATATCCTGCCCTCTGATAAAAGCCTGTTGTAGAGCTGTTCCTTTTTGAATCCATGATTAACTTTTAGTAGATTAACATGTTTGATCATTGTGAAGTCTCTGACAATTTTGTCTAGAGGCATACTTTACCTTGATTTTGGTTCAATTCCTTCAGTCTTCCTTTCACCCTTATTACTGGGTTAAAATAAATGACTTAAAAGGATGCAAGAGCATGAGGCCTGGGCTTAATCCCCAGCCCTGCAAAAAGAAAAAAGAATCAAACTACAGGGTTAGAGTGTTTTTTAGACCAGGTAAATACAGGAAAATAAGATGAAAAATCATACTCAGTACTCAATCAAACTCATTTACCTTCTGGGAGAAGTGTTGAGAATGTACATCCTATTTTATATAATCATTAAAAGGACATGCAAATGACTTGTGTGAAACAGACGGGAAGAGAACAAACAAAAGTAGGTTGAGTTATCTGGGTCTTACTATAATTGCAAAACACAATGTGGAAAATAATATGGAGGGATAAAGAAGGAGAGGATAATCTCAAAACAGATGATGCAGCAGTACAAATACATTGGAAAAAAGGGAATATAGCACATAATTGCATACAATTTTTTACTATATAGTAATCAAAAGTGTCTGTGAAGTATGTAAGTTGATGACAGTGTAACCAAAAGGTATGTAATAGTTGCATAAGAGAAATAGGAAAAGCCTTATTACTCTACCCCACCAACATTTATAAATGAAGAGGGTAAATAAAAAACACAAGTTGGAAATTGCAGCTCATGTAAAGAATCAGACACTTTAAGCCAACATTACTTTTGCCTTCAATTTGTCTTTAAAGAGTTTTAGTTTACAACTTGAGTTTTTGTTAGTTGATAGACAAACACACACAATACTATATATGCATAATTTTTATCTTTGTTCTGTTTTCTTTAATCAATGAATTAGTGAAATTTAGACAATAAAAACATTTCTGAAGTGAGGATGAAAAGAATGTAGAAAATCTTATTCTACTTTTGATTATCCAAACAATGGATGCGGGGCTGGGGAAATAGCTCAGTTGCTAGAGCGCTTGCATAGCATGTGTGAGGCCCTGTGTTCAATTCCCAACACTACAAAAAAAGATTGATGTATTATCTTTTTAAAGTTATCTATAAATACAGGTTTTATATGTTGGACATCAATTATCCTGTCATAAAGCATTTAAATTATTAAAACACTGATTTTCTTATTACTTTAATAGTGTTTATATTACCTATTACTAATATTTGACCACTACATTGTTCCATATGGGAATGTATATATAAATATTACAGTTTTGTCACAAAATATGTCAATATTACCTTAAATTGTCTGTCAGAAATTCCAAAAATTAAAATATTACATTTTAAATCTTAGAAACAAGGGAACTGTTATGAAAGAAGATAAAGACAATTATATCCATAATAGTTAATGGAAAAGTTAGAAACATCCTATTTTTAAAGGAGTGTTTTTGAGGATACTGTCTTCCTGGAATATGAATGGACTTTGTACTTTTATGTAATTTGAGTTGAAAGTATAATTTTCCATTGTTGACCCCTATAAGCGAACAATTCATGTAAATATTTGTGTTTTTATTTATGGATAACATACATGAAAATTGAAAGCTTCATTAATGAAAACACTCCTATTTTTATAAGGAATAAACAAGTCTGATATATTATAGCATGGTCTTTCACTTACCTTGACAAAAAAAACAAGTTCTAAACAGTTTAATATGTATTAAGCAGGGTGTGTCAGTACACATCTTGGGTCTCTTTGTGGTGGATACAATTATCTGATTTGTATGAGCCTCTGTTAAAGCAAATTCATTAACAAGTGAGATTCTAGAATGTTGCTTAAATACAGGTGTGTGCAGTCTTAATTCTCAGTCTCAGTCCCATTATAAGCTATATGGAGACATGAGAGTCATGAAAATAATGATTTGGATGGGACCTCAGAGATCATCTGATTTAGTCATCCTGTTTCACAGTGGGGAATTTGAGAGCCAGAAATTTCAGTAGCATCTTGTTGGCCAAATGACTTTTCTTTCTCTTTCCTTCCTTCCCTCCCTCCTTCCCTTCATTCCTTCCTTCCTTCTTCCCTTTCTTTTTTCTTTCTTTTTTGCTTGTTTCTTCTTTCTTTTTCTCTTTTTTTGCTTCTTTTTTTCTTTTTTCTTTTTCTTTCTTTTTTGCTGCTGCTTGCTCCTTCCTTCCTTCCTTTCTTTCTTTCTTTCTTTTTCTTTCTTTCTTTTTTTAAACTAGTCTCACTGTGTAACCTTGAACTCATGATCTTCCCACTTCAGTCTCCCCAGTGCTGGCTTTCCAGGTGTGCACCACCAGGTGCAATTTCATACTCGTGATGTATGGCCTGTTTATCTCAGGCTGTGAAATCCACTGCATCTCTCTACTTTAGAACCCATTCAAATTGTGTGTGCGTGTGTGTGTGTGTGTGTGTGTGTGTGTGTGTGTGTGTGTGTGTGAGAGAGAGAGAGAGAGAGAGAGAGAGATGCTTTCAAATATGGCTATACAAGGTCCACTGAAACCATTTATTTGGAAAAACAGTCTCTTGGTTGGCTTTTCTGGGGTGGTATCTGAGTGCTCAGGTGATGATATAACTGACAAAATTATATTGCATCGGTTTTATACAAAGGCAGCTGTAGCCCATGTGTGTTCAGAGCAAGAGTGAATGAATGAGAAATGGGGGCCCATTTCTATGAGGACCATATGCACTTTCTCCAGGATAGTCCTGGAGATAGATAGATATCTTTTAAAATAAAATGCATTTGAAAGGCTTTGAAATACAAATCCACTTTCTGTGAGGGAAATTACTGGTTCAAAATTACTGCTAATTGTTATCTCACTTGTTCTATTTAAAAGATAGTCTTTATCAAATTGTCATAATTTTCACTTATTAAAGTGAATTTAAAGTTTCTTGGACCTTGATTCCATACTACTTTTTTAAACTAGAGCTTTTTCTGGGTGTTTCAGAGAAGCAGACTTCTCATTGCATTGAAAATAACTTGAGGTTAAGCGCCGGGCGCAGTGGCGCACACCTGTAATCCCAGCGGCTCGGGAGGCGAAGGCCGGAGGATCACAAATTCGAGACCAGAGGCCGTCTGCATAATTTAGCAAGACCCTGTCTCAAAAAGTACAACAAAGAAAAAAAAAAAAATCTTGAGGTTTTTCCTCAGAATGTTCACCTCTGCATAATTCTGCCGAATTACAGCACTTGCAGGTGGTAAATCTGTGAGTTCACTAGGAGCACAGTTGGTTTGCAAGTTGGATGACAGAAATCTCTGATTGGAATTTGTAGAGCATATTTCATTGCCTGATTGGCCTTTGAATTATAGAGTGAAAACTCAGCTATAAACCTCATTGTCTGTTTGGATTTAGCCATGTAGTACTCTCAAGGAGCTTATCTAAGTATTCAGCCACTTCCTCTTTTGTGGTATTGGCACAAAATGGATTCAGGTTTTTCTGACCCAGGCCATTCCCAGTGACCTTTATAAATGATGTTTGGAGTTTTGTGTTTCTAAGGAGTCAAGTCAGCATTTTAAAAGACTCTGATAGATATAACTTAGTCGGCTAGACAAGACCTGAGGCCACTCTAGACCAAGATAATTATACTTTTTCTCAACATAGATCCAACCTAGGCCTGACTTGAACTACTCTCTGGAGGGATAAAGCAGAACACTATTCTTCAGACTGCCATTACCTTAATGTTAGGCTACTTTGCAAGCTCCTAATTCTAAACAGCTGTCTTGAAAATTCAATGTCATCTATTTATGCAATTGATCAAACAGCAATATGCAGTTACCTATATTGATAGTACTATTTAAGAAGTGTATGATCCATGCCTTTTTGTCCTTAAGAAGCTTATAGTCTTAATTGAGGGAATAAGATTTACATTCATGAAGGCTGATACAGAACATAGTAATAATTTGAAAGCCAAATAAGTGTTTGGAATGCTGAACATGGATAAACCTCCAGAAGTCCCAAATTTTTAGAGCACTTTTTAAGTATTCTGTCTAGTTGTTTGGCAATCTATGGATGTCTGGAAACCGTTGCATTTTTAGTTCACTTTTAGCACTGAGGAAAAACACATAAGTAACCAAAATAAAACAAAAACATCCATGTTAGATAGTATGTGCAGATTTTGAATTTAAAAATTATAGTTGAGCCAAGCCCTGTAGTGCCCACCTGTAATTCCAGGGACTTGGAAGGCTGAGGCAAGAGGATTGTGAGTTCAAGGCCAGAGGCAGCCTGTGCAACTTAGCCAGACCCTATACCAAAATAAAAAATGAAAAAGGGGGCCGTTGTGGCAGAGCACTTGCCTCACATGCATGAGGCCCTGGGTTCAACCCCTCAGTACAGGGAAAAGAAGTATAGTTATCAGAGCAAGAGTAAATTGGAAAGAGGGGTTTTGTATGTCATTGATTTAAAATAGGAGACTCACTAGAATTCACCAGTGCAAAACCTCATGGGAAAAAATAAGAACAGACAGTTCTGACAAAAACTGATAGGATATTCTTATGTGGAGACTAGCATGAATGCATGAGCTCACTATAATTATTCAACATGTTGTTGAACCAAGGGGCAATAATTATTGTTTAAGCCAGACAAGAGAGAAATGGAACAGTGTGAGCTCAAGGATAACTTGCCATGGAGGCTTATTCAAAGATCACACATCAGAGGGATCTTTCCAAGCCAGATAACTCTAGGAGCCTAAAATAGAGCCATAATTAAGCAATAAAATATGACAGTGATAACATTTCTCAGTGATTATAGCATGCCTAGGGGATAAGTCCCCAGGCCACATGTTCATATGGGGAGTGAAATAATGACCCTGCAAGGTATGGTGTCACTGCTGTCATAGGGAGAAGGAAATGAATAATTGGAGTTGGAAGAGTCATTTCATGAGACTGTATTTCAGTTGGTGGGTAACCCGCCATGTGTGTAGTACACATGGCCATTAGTTCTACCCAGCATTCTGAAACTATGTGTTTATACTGGAGCCTTCACTTAATTAAAACCCCCACAAAATTGGCAATCTCATTTATTCAGCCAGGCAACGACTGAGCAATTCAGACACAAATTTGCAAATCCATAGCCATATATATGGAACTACAGTCTGCTAGAACTATGGTTCGTTGATTAGACCTGGATTTTATAACTGAAAAATAGCTGAAGCAATGACAGTCACTTTATGTTGGCTTTTTTCCTCATGTGCATTTCCTTCCAAAATTACTAATAGACATGGCTTCAGTGTCACACAGGTCCAGAAACATCTTGAGTCTGAGCTTTCCCTTCCCTACCACCATGCTGCTGGTAGACTAAAGGAAGCAACCTAGAGGTAATGACCAATGGAACCCCACACTATGTTAGGGACAGCTCTTTACCCAAGATGAGAGGTGAGATAACTAGCAGCCATGAGGTAAAGTAAGAAATATCAGGCATCTTTCTCTTATTTATTTATTTTTCTTGTTATGGTGCTGGGACTCTAATCCAGGACACTTTGTGTACTAGGCAAAGGCTCTACCACTGAACTACATTCCCACCCCTGAGAAGCATGTATCTTATTGTTGGATTCCTCCCCAAGTTTCTGTGAGTCTTATCACTTCAGAATATAGATGAAAATCTGGATGAAACTTAGGCCAAGATTTTCCTGTGCTCCTTAAGGTCCTCCATGGCACAGGACAAAGCCATATCCTGGACAGAAATCTTGGCAAACAATGGCTTTTCTTAGCCCAGCCCCTCTTTCAGGTGATTAGTGGTCTTACTTGCTTAAAATCTGCTCTTAGGAAAAGAACTGAAGATAACGTAGGGAAGTTCAGACTTTCTAAAGTTACAAGAAT
Source organism: Pedetes capensis (assembly GCA_007922755.1). Taxonomy (NCBI): domain Eukaryota; kingdom Metazoa; phylum Chordata; class Mammalia; order Rodentia; family Pedetidae; genus Pedetes; species Pedetes capensis. The sequence goes on along the minus strand of VMDO01019420.1, from coordinate 5,675 downwards.
TTTAGTCTATGAAATAAATTGGCCATAGAAAAATTTACAGGAAAAAGTGTATAAATTTTGTCAACATGTAGAAACATAAGAGACATACATAGAGTATGAGATTCAAAGAGGTTCAATACTTGAAATTTAGATGCTGTCTTCATAGGGAAGGAGGAAGTGGCAGTATAGGTGAGTTTAGAGAGAGGGTAAGTTCTTTTTAGGGCAGATGAATGGGGCTAGAAGAAAAAGACAGTGGCCTGGGACAAAGTGTTTCTGGACGATAGAGGTGATGTTTGAATTTTGATCTTCCCTTCTGCAGTTTGAGTGGTTAATACATTCCAGTAAGAAGACTAAAGGCAATTGTGTTCTTCTTTTGGTGTATCTGCTCAGGTAAATAAGGAAACTATAGAAAGCCTCTCCCTGTGCTGTGGGTGGAGAAACAAGGGAGTCAGAGGAAACTTGAATCTGACGCAGGTTCTAGGATCTCATGTCAAAGCATCAGTCTTTAAGGTTATCATTTTTCTGAGCCCCAACTACAGTTATTTAGATCATAGAGAAACTCTCCCATCTCCCAACGTCAGCTGCTAAGAGATGCAGGCACCTTTAAGGCCAAACTCCTGTATTAATATCCCTTCAAAGTGTCCTTTCCTTTATTTGCAGCTAAAACTGTGTGATACAAGCTGAGCATGCCCAGAGGCATTTCTATCCATCATTTTAACTTTTCAAACATGTGCTGTGTGACCTTGAGCTAAGCATGCCCAACAATGTGACTGCCATCTTTCCTTCTTAAATTATGACCTCAAATTGAGCCTGCTCAGGAATGTACTTTTAAACTGAGCATGTTCAGGAATGTGCCACCCCTAATGTGCTTTCCTACATGAATACATAGAGGCTCCCAGAATAATATCCCCTTGCTTCCTTTGTACAGAGAGGGCACTGCTTTGGAAATAGTTCCCTTGCTCTCCTTAACTGCTGCAGATAGTGAATCCTTCACCTGTCTTTTATTGTCTTTCCTGTGTTTATTTTGGCTTTGCACTCATTAAGATGTAAACTCTTTTCATTCTGTTACACCAAGGATGTCCAGAGAAGTATTCAGTGCAGATCGAAGAGACAGAGACTTACAGATCCAACAAGCTCAGATTGCTACCCAAAAGGAAGCCACGCTAGTTTGCTAGAATTGCCCAAGATCTTCAACATGTGTTAGAGGCTGGTTCTTAGGGTTGTGTGTTTTTGTCAGAGTCTCGCTAAGTAGCCCAGGCTGGCCTCAACCTGGCCATTCTCCTGTCTCAGCTACCCAAGTGCTAGGATCACAGGCCTGTGTCACTATTCCTGGCCTACTTCTTGGTTGTTATCTGTCCAGGCTGGCATTCTCTAACCTATATATGGTACCAAGGCAGGATAGAAAGACAGGGGAAATTAGACTGGAAAGGGAAAGAGCCCAAACCCTGGGATCTGATCTAAGTCTTGCCAGCTGTAAAGAATGCTTACATATATGCCTAGACAGCTCTCTTGTGAGTAAGTACAGTAAGAATTCCTTTGACCTTTTCTTATTTTGAGAGAGATTTCAAGTAAGAATTTTACAATAGCAATAAGCCATGCTTCAGGTCAAAATATATGTGACCTTCAAGTTTAACCTCTTTGCTTTCCCGTCTGTAGTCCTGTGATTCTCTGAGAATCTCACAAATAAGATTATGGACCATATTTGTAATCAATATATGTCCAGACAGCTCCCTTTGAGGAAGTGTGGCAAGAATTCCTTTGACCATTAACACTCTTTTCTTATTTGTAAACCATAGGATGTACTTCCTGGACCACAATACAGTTTCATTTTACTGAAGAGAAATTCCTTATCTAAAAAGTATACTGGAAGAGTGTTAGTGGATCTTTTAAATCCTCTAGGCAATGGAACTTCTTCTTTTGGCTTCTTTTGACCTATGTTTCTATCTTATTGGCACTTCTGTATTATCCCTAAACCTAAACCATGTTCCTTATAAAACCACCTTACGATTTTAATGTACAAAAGAGGGAATTCTTTAAGTTAGAATAGGTGAGCCAGCTCTCACTGGTTTTTGGACTCTGGTTAATGTTTAAACTGGGTTGTAAATTACATCCTCTGAACAATGTAATGTCAAAGGCCATAAAATCATATAGATAGACAGATATAACTATTGTTCAGAGACTCAAATGCAGCTCACTCTCTTGAGAAGCCCGTGTCCATGTCTTGGATGTATACTATTATTTTCTTAAGCAGTGCTCTTTCCAAATGTCTGCATTTAACCCTAAAGCATGTCCCTTCTCTCTGCTTGATAAACTCACTAACTTTGTTTCACTCTGACTCTTCCTGAAATTCTTTTCTGCCACAGAGCCAAGCATCTGGCTTCACCTGCATTGTTGTTGCTGTTGTTAAGCGCCTTCATAGCAACCCTCATAGGGTTTTCAACCTCATAGGGTTTTCAATGGCTGGTTGTTTTGGGATTGCTTTGGGAGTGGATTGCCATGTCCTTCTCCCATCTTTGCCATGCTGGGGATTGAACCTGGGTCCTTAGAGAGTGTGGAGGAGCACTCTACCAACTGAACTAAACCAGAAACTCCACAGGCTACAAGGGGCAGTGCTGGGCTCCCACCACCACTGACAGTACTGTTAGGCCCTGGTGCTCAATCCATGTGGATTACATTTTCATCCTCTAGACCAAACAGTGAGATTCTTCCAGGCCTGGCTATCTCTTGACCAGTTCTCTAGCTCTCTCAGGATCACAGAGAATATTAGGCTCACCATCTTCCTGCCCTCTCCGGGACCATGGAAAATTTTCTGAGGCAACCCCAGATCCTTCTGCTGTAGATGTGCTAGACAATTCTGCTGGTATAATGCTCGGTGTAAAGGATCGCACTGAGGGTGGCCTTTTTCTGGATTCCAGATAGGAAATCAGGCACACATCTCCTTGTTCTCAGAACTTGAAAACCGCACTCTCCCACCAGGGCTCAGTGGAAGGGGCAGAAGAGCCTGGAGCTCCTTCTCAGAGACAGCACAGATACTAGCACTGCCTTTGCCTTGGACTCGCCTCTTGTATCCCAGCCAGGGGAATTTTTATCTTACGTGGGCAGGAAAAAAATTGGCTCAAATGGATCAAATATTCTTCCAACTCTCTTTTGTCTGAAGCCTGAAGCTGAGCTTTTTAAACTGGAAAGCCAAGAATTTGTCTCTTTTGTTCTCTGGTTTGGCTGTGACAAAACTTCCCTTGGGGCAAGGAATGACTCATGGTCTAGCTGCCTAGATGGGGGAGGGTCAAGGGTAATCAGAAATCATGGGTAAAACACTTCGCCTGCTACACTAGGATTTCTACTCTCTTTCCTGTTCTCGGTTAAATGGAAATGGAACCCATTCTCCTTGCTTTTGAAGCATTCTGCTTTAGATAGGTTTCTTTGGAAGTCATAGAAATCCACTGGTTCCTGCTTGCCCTTCCCCCTGAGAAAACGAGATGCAGGCACTAGGAGAAAGGATGGGAAGGCATGGAGTTGGAGATAGATCACACCTCATGAAAGAACCAAAGATCAGACTCACCATCAGGAAGAACTATGTTTTCTTTGGTGTCTGCTCTTGCTCACATGTGGACTTTGCATTTTCTTTTCATGGCTTTCACTTCCTTTCAGTAGAAAAAGCTTAAGTGTGTGCCCTACACAACCACACACACACACAGACCACCACCACCACCACCACCACCGCCACTACCACCATGCAGAGACTGAAATCTCTTGCTGTGATATCTAACTCTAATGGAACGGCTTCTGAATGGGCCAGTGTGGTCACTGAACAGTCAACCATAGCTGAAAGAGCACTTGCAGAATGGATGGAATCCCAGTTTACAAAATGTCTGCAAGTGCCCACCAACAACGGAGGAAAGGAAACTTCTTGAAAAAGCAGACTGGGCAGACAGCTTTCTATGTGTCTCGTTTACCATTCCCTAGTTGGAAATAATTTCATCATTTTGAACCACCTTGGCAGCTGATGCATACCCACCACATAGCACTTATACTGCTTATTTTATAGCTATTTATGGATATGTCTGTCTCTTCTAATAAGACCACTAGCAAGTTGTGTGCATGAATTTAACTCCTCTTCCTCACAAAGGCAAACACAGTACCCTGAACAACTGGCACTCCTAAATATGCATTGAATAATCAAATGAATCAATGAATGGGGAATGGAGGAAAGAATTAATTGAAGCACTAAGTCCCAGCAATCAATAGTCATTATAAAAGAAGAAAGATGAGGCATCTATATGGTAGGTATACTTTTCAAAAAAAAAAAAAAATCTCCTGGTGCCTTCAATTATGCAGCACACTCCAAGTTTCTTCTAAGCAGAGAAAGAGTTAAGCAGTTTTGCACTGTGTTCCTGGGCTTCTGACATGATATAAAACACTTCAATTTTGGCTTTTCCATTTTAGCTGACATAGTTTAAGTTGATGAATATTTTGATTTGTGCCAGTCTCAAGCAGTTTTAAATGCTATCCCTGCAGGAGTCAAGAAGTCCAGTCATAATCATAACAATATGCTTGTCAGTCAAAAGCACCGGAAGATTGTTTAGGTGCAAAGAAAGCATTTTCCCCTGAAAGGAAACAGGGCAATTGAAATCACCTACTTTTCAAGGCATTGAAGTCAAAACTGTTACCAGCTTCATGGTGTGAAAATCCAGGTCTCAGCAACCCCCCTGGTCAGACTCCAGTGTGTCCTGGGGCTATCTAGCCAAAAAAACAAGTTACAGTCTAAAGTTCAGAAAAAATTACACTGAAGAAAAAAACCAGAGATCAAGGTTGATTTCCCCATCATTATTTGCAGGTCACTGTTTCAGCAAGGAATGTATAATGAATTTTCCTCCATCTCTGCAGTCACTGCACCTTGGGATAGATTTGCTGAGCCAAGTAAATTGGAGAATTCATGCAATTACACAAGATCTGGGCAGAAGAAAAGGATTTTCTCCCCCTCAACAGACTGAACAAGTAATACTTGGTAGAGTTGACCTAAAGGTTATAACAGAGGAACTGTTTGCATTACAGCAGGCAAAATTTAAAAATCCACATAGAATTGAGTCCATCAGAGAAAGGGGAAAAGCCAGAAATCACTTTGGGAGAAAAAAAGGAAGAAATGAACAGCCCAGAGAAATCGATTTCAAAATTGGAGACAACCCAGAATTATTCAGATCTTTGGGTATGTTGATGTCAGGACCTTCTTTTTTCAATGTTAGTGTGACCTTAGCAATTCCAGCTGCTCAACAAATTTGCTTAGCAACTTTACCCCACCAGAGGAAAACTTAAAACACAGATCCAGTATACCCCTTCAAATTTTATTGCATCAATGAGCAGTTTTTACATGGGAATGAACTGGTTAAGTAAAAAGTTACTATAATAGAAAGTACACCTTTCACCCCCAAAGAATTCCATACACCCCATGCTGATATCAAAAGAATCTCCTCATGGGAAAGAGCACTGTGGAAAGCAGAGAGGAACAAAATTCTGGTATCCAGAGTCCACTGGGAGCTTCAGACAAATATGAAACAATGACTTCATGTAGTAGATAAATTTCTCACATTTTTCAACCAATTTTACTGGCTTAATATTCATGTATCCAATTATTTGAACTCCAAGCCTTCTCTGTAAGAATCTGAGTGGGTATTAAAATACACACACATATATATATATAT
>VMDO01019419.1:24536-39832 GCA_007922755.1 Pedetes capensis | reverse complement strand
GTGGTTGCACCAATTTACAGCTCCACCAACAATGTAAAAGTGTTCCCTTTTCCCCGCAACCTCGCCAGCATTTGTTGTTGTTTGTTTTATTGATCTTGGCCATTCTTACTGGTGTAAGGTGAAATCTCAGCGTTGTTTTGATTTGCATTTCCCTAATGGCTAGGGATATTGAGCACTTTTTCATGTGTTTCATGGCTTTCCTCATAGGGTTTTTATGGCTGACTGTTTCGGGATTGCCTTGGGAGTGGATTGCCAGGCCCTTCTCCCATTTTTGCGGTGCTGGGAATTGAACTCTGGACCTCAGAGACTGCAGCGCTCTACCAACTGAGCTAAATCCCAGCCCCTATAATAAATTATCCTAACCTTATTAAGTTTATAGTTTCTATTTGCCTAAAATTAATAAAATTATCTGAGATTTTGTGGTCTCAAATACAATAAATTTACCAACAAAGCCATATATTTTAGTTGTTTAACTAGGAAGACAAGCTCTGCCTAAATACTAAAAGTCACTTTAGAGAAGATCAATTTTCTCAAGAAATCCCCAGCTTAAAAATAGTTGAGCTTGAAAGCATCCCATTGGAGAGGCTTTTGCTGGGATCCATTATTATATGTTAAAATTTTAAACACCTGTCTCTAAAAGTAATCAAGTCATCAAAACTAATTCTTTTTTCAATCATAGGAAAGGGTTACTTTTTTGGCCAATATTTATTTATACAATGTCATGCAAGCCTATAACATTTATTAGTAAGCAGACAAGGTGTATTAAAATCTAATCCTACTCCTCCCGAGATTTATCGCACATTATATTTTGTTTTGCTTTCCCTATAATAATAAATATGGATATGTGGGGACACAAAGCTTCACTGTGCTCGCTCTGGGAACCAACCAGAGGATTAGCATAACTCTCTGATTTTAAACCATGATCTGCTTAGGAGCAATTTTTCCTCAGTGTTAGAGGTTAATAACACTGTTATTTCCTCTATTACCTGAATTTAATAAAAGCAGTGGGCAGAACATTCTGTAAAGTCAATAAAAGCAATAAGAGGAAATATCACAAATGCGAACCTCTAACAGAAGTGCAATGGTAATGGCTCCAGTCTATTTTTAAAGGGAATGGTTTTGGTAGACTCCCAAGTGACAAAAAGAAGAAAAGAAAAAAATAATAATAATAAAAAACCTCTCTCCTTGGTGTTCTAGTAACTACCAAAATCCAAAGGTAGTGGCAAAGTCAACCTAGTGGAGAAGGGACAATTTGGGAAACACAAAAGAAAGAGGGAGAGATCTAGCAAAAGGAGGAAATCCTGGGAGAGGAGGGGGGGAAAGGAGGAACAAGGAGGAGTGAGGAGGGGGAGGGAGTGACCTCAGGGTAAACAGCCCAACTTTAGTAGCCCTGGAAATAATTATAATAACACCAATAATACCAAAGAATGGTATTAATATGGATGGACTAGAAAATTCATGTAATAAATAGTACTGACAATGTAAAAAGAAAGTTCACTACAGAAAAGGTTTCCATCTTAAACATAATTGGGACCCAAGGATATATAGAAAAATATTACCATAAAAAGACGAGCAAATGGAAGAGAAGTCTTTGGTGGGGGGAGGGATGGGGGGAGGAAGCACACAAGAGGGTAAGGGGGAACTTATCTGTGTAATGTACAACAAGATGTATATATGGAAATGTCATAATGAAAAGCATGTCAGAATGAATCACATTAAGGTGTACATTAAAAATTTCCAATAAAAAATTTTGTTCATCACATTATATTAGGAATAAAACACTGGACTATGGCAGTAAAACTGCAGTTATAAATTAGCTGAAGTGAAAGTACCCATTGAAAATGGTAACAAAAAATGTGGCAGGACAAAAAATGTTGATCCACTTCCTTAATAATTATAAAAATAAAATCAAGTCACACCATAAGGTAGATAAATCTCCAAATTAAACACTTAAAAAAGAGAAGCATGCAAAATAGTTTCACCTCTATCTAGCCTGGGGAGAAGGACCTGGCAACCCACTCCCAAAAATCAATCCACCATTGAAAACCCTATGAACAGCAGAGAGGCATGACAATAGTGTTTTGCCTGTTGTACACAGGGTCGCTATGAGTCACACCTAATAACAACATATCTAGCCTGTACTTTTCAAAGGACACTTTTGTGGTTTCTTTTTTTTTTTCTTTTTTTCTGTTTGCTTCCATTGTTTGTAAAAATCCATTGTGAGCATTTTCATATACACACTTAGTGGTTATTTCTACTTGATAAGCATGTTTTGGAAGATTCTGGCAGGTAAAATTAACTTCAGTTTTAATGCATGTCAACTTCATCTTCCACAGCACCAAGTCATCTCAGCAGCCTCTTTGGAAACCAGTGTCAACAAGTTGAAGCTTAATTTATACTCATTATCTTCGCTCTTCAGACCATGCAGTCAGTTCATGGAGCACCGAACTCCAGATCTGATTCTTTGCCAATCTACTAGGCCTTTCAGCATTTTGTAGATGCACCAAAGTGAAAATGTTTCAAGCTCTCATCTTTCAAACACCACCCTTCTTGCCACCATGTGTGCCATTTCAACTGTGTACTGTTTCCTGAGAGTTTGCAATCATAGCACCCTGGCATCGGATCCCATCAGATCTCAGAAGCTAAGCAGGGTCGGCCTGGTTAGTCCTTGGATGGGAGACCACCTGGGAACACTAGGTGCTGTAAACTTGGGAGAAAGACCTGCCAATCTACTCCCAAAAAGCAATCGGCCATTGAAAACCCTATGAATATCAGAGAGGCACTGACAGTAGAGCTGGGCATTGCACGGGGTTGGAGAGTGTTTTGTTCTGTTGTACACAGGGTCGCTATAAGTCGGACCCGACTTGACAGCACCCAACAACAACTGTTTCCTGATACCTTTTCTTTCCTTTTTTCTTTTTTGCTGTACTGGAGAGCTGAACCCAGGGCTTTGTGAATTCTTTGCAAGCACTCTACTACTGGGCGGAACCCCCAGGCTGCCTCTGCCTCCAGAATCACCAGGTTACAGGCACGTGTGCCACCTCACCCAGCTTTTTCTATTGTCTTTTCATATATTCAGTTTACAAAAGCAAGAATGTTACTCCAAATTGTCGATCACCTGGAGTTTGTTAGACTTTTTCCTAAATAAGCTCCTGGTGCCCATGGATCGTGGGAGACATTTCTTCTATTCTTTAAAGCTTCGGTATTTGGTAGGCACCCATAGAAGATTGACTGACTTGTATTTATAGAGTAGAAGAACCACGAAGAAAAGGCCTTGGTCCAGTCTGATTTAGGGCTGCCCTGCCCTATAGCTTTCAATATCAGAACTCTAATTTCTACTCAACCTCCTCTTTCACAGACTTCGAATGTCAAGGTCTGAGCTCTGAATTTATCTTGTTCTCTTACAATTGGCAGGGAGGGGTGGAACTGGAACTGTAGTGGTAACTCATTCTTCCAAAAAAAAAAACTAAGGTAGTAATTAGCATAAGGCCTGCAGCCCTAGCCCTGTGGCATCCGATCCCGTTAGATCTCGGAAGCTAAGCAGGTTTGGGCCTGGTTAGTACTTGGATGAGAGACCGCCTGGGAACACCAGGTGCTGTGGGCTTGGGAGAAGGACCTGGCAACACACTTCCAATCAATCTGCCATTGAAAACCCTATGAACAGCAGAGAAGCACTGACAATAGTGTTCCACCTGTTGTATGTAGGGTCACTCTGAGTCGGATACGGACTTGATGGCAGCTAACAACAACAATTAGCATAGCAAATGTAATTAGAAAGACATCTAAAAAGCACACACTTGCTTTTCCTTGAAAGAGCCCCAAATCTTTATCACCCCATAACACACAAAGAGGGGAACATTTCAGACAGAACTGTGTGAAGTTTCAGAAAGGGAACTTTAATATGTGACTGATAAGAAGGTTCACTGGTGGCCCAGAGCCAGGAATAAGGTCACTTGAACAGACAGCATATGGTCCTCAAGTCGTGAAAAGTGGTGCCTGTGTTTTTCATATCCACTGGCTCCTGGGTGGAGAAGAGGCCCTTGTGATCTTAAAGACTGCCAAACCTTCTGGCTGAGTGAAGCAATACACATGGCGAGTGCTGATAACCTCTGCTGCCCTCCATGTGCACCGAGATCTGCTGAGACCTTTACTTCACTCTGTAACCAGGGAGAATAAAATCTGAGGTGGCAAAACTGGGGAGGCTCTGCAGGGAGCCAGCAGAGGAACACAGGGGTATGGCTAAGGGAGGCAAAGCCCCGAGCTCATTGTTGGAGGCCAGTGGACTGAGTTGATAACTGGTGGGAACATTTACTACATGTATTGTTATTGTTTAGTGCCACCGAGTTGGGTCAACTCACAGCAACCTGATGTCCAACAGAACGAAACACTCCCTGATACTGTGCCATGCCCGGCACTATGTCAGTGCTTCTCTGCTATTCATAGGGTTTTCAATGGCTGATTGTTTTCAGGATTGTTTTGAGAGTGGGCTGCCAGGTCCTTCTCTCATTTCTGCAGTGCTGGGGATCAAACCCAGGGCCTCAGAGAATGCAGAGCAGCACTCTACCAACTGAGCTAAACCCCAGCTCACCACCTATATTACCTGAGACTAATTATTTATTCCCTCAAATTTTCCTCACCCATAATATTAGGATTCAAACTATATCTATCTCACAAAGTAAATAAAATCATCTATATTAAGTACTCATTTGGACCCAACAGTTTCTCTCATGCTTTGAACGCTCACCAACAACCACTGCGGCAAAGTTTTAGTAAAAATAAATAAGTCATTAAGTCAAGTAACTTGTCCTTGATTTGGACAATTAGGTATTCTTATGCTTACAGTGTTAATATTAAAGACCTTATCAAAATATAAAAGTCATACCTTTCACTGCTAAAAAAATTAGTGCTATCTAATGAGCTACTAGCCTGCAGCTGTAGCCCTGTGGCATCTGATCCGGTCAGATCTCGGAAGCTAAGCAGGGTTGGGCCTGGTTAGTACCTGGATGGGAGACCGCCCGGGAACACCAGAAGCTGTAGGCTTGGGAGAAGGACCTGGCAACCCCCTCCCAAAAATCAATCTGCCATTGAAAACCCTATGAACAGCAGAGAAGCACTGACAATAGTGTTTCCCCTGTTGTACAGAGGGTCGCTATGAGTCGGATACCGACTTGACGGCACCTAACAACAACAACAACAATGAGCTACCAACAAGTATACATTTGAAGAAGGGATACAAATATTTTTGTTTTAGAAATTACTCTTGGATGAAAGGAAAGAAATTTAAATTTTTTGTTTCTTACAACATAGCACAACAATAAATATTCAACTCTGTATGCATGCTTGAATATGATGAAACCAGTCAAAATAAAATAGTGGATGATCTCCATGCCTGAGGAGTTCAGAGAAGAATGGAAGAAAAGAATGTATGCATAAATAATTATAGAAAATATACAATAAATAATTATGGCACTAACTGATGAAGTTGCTGTAGGCCAGGGGGAAGGACCTGGCAATCCACTCCAAAAACAATCCACCACTGAAAGCCTTATGCACAGCAGAGCAGCACTGACATAGTGCCAGGCATGGCACAGTGTCAGGGAGCATTTTGTTCTGTTGTACATCGGGTCACTATGAGTAGGACCCAGCTCAAAGGCACCTAACAACAACAACTGATGAAGACTATGTAAGGTGTTTTAAAGCTTCTTAAGTACAGAATCTGAGAGATAAGAAGAAATTTATTGTACAATTAAAGTATTCCCTGAACCTAGAAGGATGACTTGGGCCAGAACAAAAAGAACTTACCCATTTGTTACCTGAATGGGCATCTTCTTTGCATGCAGACTCTACAAATATAACCACATACGTAAATGACTGGCTGCTACCTACACAAAGAGTTACTTAAATGATGAGGGGAAAGATCCCCCATGATTAACCATCCTTGTGATTATCTTGACATCCAAAGAAATTTCCAAGGGGAGATGAGTGCCTTGTTGCCTTTGCACAATTTAAAAACTATTTAGAACGTGGATTATTTCTTACCCAGCTTTTTATCCTTCAGCACATAGAACAAAAATCATGGTAGATCATATGAAGAGCAGACCTCTTGGTCAGAAACTAGAATTCTCTTAGTTTTGTGGCATCTTCTCTGAGCCCAGCAGTTAATCTTCACCACTCAGACCTACCTCTGGCTTTTGAGAAACCAATCCTTGTTTATTTCAGGAAAATTCTCTCCTGGAATCAAGGTATCCACAAACAAACTAGAGGCTTTTCATAAGTGGATTAGTCCTCAACTTTGCTAATCCTTCATTTTTGGAAAGTTTACGAATTTTGAGAAACTCGGGCTTTCCCCAAAACTATCCTCCATTAACTGAATGATTACTGCCACTATAGTATTTAAATGCAGTTAAGTGCTTAATCCAAAGTTGCATGAACACATTAATTTGTATGATCCAAACTCCAGAAATCAAGAGGCATTGATATGTCTTAAAATGGAACAGAGTGCAGGCATCTTAGCACACACAAGGCGAGAGTGTGTGCTATATAGTGAGACCCTGTCTCACACAAACAAACAGTAACAGGGAGGGTCATGGGCAAGAGGCAGTACCGTAACTGTGGTCAACCACCAAGGACAAGTAGAAAGTTGTCTCACTACAACAGTACAGAAGATAATCTGAGAGGAACTAAGCATCTGTGAACGCTGTGCTCTGTATTTCAGCCTGAGACCTTGTCTAACCCCAGGAGGCTTCTAGTTCAGGAGGATTTAGCTCAGTTGGTAGAGCGCCACGCTGTAGTCTCTGAGGTCCCTAGTTTGATTCCCAGCACCACAAAAATGGGAAAAGGATGTGGCAATCCACTCCCGAGGCAATCCTGCAACAGTCATCCATTGAAAACCCTATGAGGCTCACTATGAGTCAGACAAGACTCAACAGCACCTAACAGCAACAGCAAAGTCATTCCAGGACCCATATCTAAGGCTGCAGCCTTAGAAATCTCCTTGAGGACTGGAATTCTGGAGCAGTTTTTAACTCTGAACAGGGTGAGAAGGTCCACAATCAGGGCCCAGTCTTCCTGAACCTCCATCAGAAAGCTGGTTGACAATCAACTAGAATCCAAAAGGAACAGACGAAAGGCACCTAGGGTTTCCTGATGACACCTAACAAAAAGAACAACAACAGGAGGTTTTTATAAGCATAGCTTGGAAAAAGGAAGGGGCAATGGGAGAGAGAGGATTTAACAAGCAGGTAGAACATTTCCCTAAATCTAAAATCCAAAGTTGGATTACACATGGAATCTTTGACCTACAGTATTATTCCGATTTTTTAAAAAATCGCTATGTGAGCCTAAAATCAGTTACACTTCCTGTATGAATGAAAATTTTAGTTGGCATAGAAATATTATAAGAAACATTTGTGAATCAATAATTCACTAGAAAAAATTAGGATGTTGCTCAATGGATTTAGAATTTAAAGTTAAAAGGAAAATAGATGATTGTTTTTTCAAAGCCAGAGAGGTGGAACTAGTTCTATTTATTGGGGTAAAGAACAGAGATATCTTTCATTTCCTGCTTTTACTTGAAAAGCTAAATACTAAGCAGCAGTGTAACTGCTGTTAAGAATAACACCAATAATACCAAAGAATGGTAATAATATAGATGGGCTAGAAAATTCATGTAATAGTACTGACAATGTAAAAAGATAGTTCACTACAGAAAAAGTTTCCATCTTAAACATAATTGGGATCCAAGGATATATAGAAAAATATCAGCACAAAAAGACAAGCAAATGGAAGAGAGGTCTTTGGTGGGGGGTTTGGATGGGGGGTGGAAGTGCACAAGAGAGTAAGGGGAAAGTTATCTCTGTAATGTACAACAAAATGCATATATGGACATGTCACAGTGAAATGCATGTCAGAATGAACCACATTAAGTTGTATATTAAAAATGTCTAATAAAGAAAAATAATAGTTTTTAAAAATCCCCCACTGGGCAAGGAGGATCGTCTGAAATGAAGCGTAAAGAAAATTAATCCAAGAAATACTTTTCAAATGGAGCAATAGCAGCTCATCTTGATGCTGCTCTCCTAGGTTTTCTTCATTGGACTCAGCATAGCAGCTAAGTGATCCCAGAGCAAGGACCTAGGTATGGCAATTCGAAGTGTAGACGAGCAAACAGCCTCAAAAGATTATTTCATTTCTATGATTCTTTTGCCTGCAGCTGTACCACTGTGGCATCCAATCCTGTCAGATCTCTGCAGCTAAGCAGGGTTGGGCCTGGTTGTTACTTGGATGGGAGACCGCCTGGGAACACCAGGTGCTGTAGGCTTCAGAGAAGGACTCAGCAGCCCACTCCCAAAAAACAATCCACCACTGGAAACCCTATGAGTAGCAGAGAAGTACTGACAATAGTGTTTCTCCTGTGGTACGTTGGACTGCTATGAGTCAGACATGGAGTCGATGGCACCTAACAACAACAACAATTCTTTAAGAAACACAAAGAGAGAAAATAGAAATATTCCTTAAGAATGACCTGTCATAACCCTCTCCATGACACTGTGAGGCAGACGAGCTATACTTTACAGACGAGGAATGTTTCCTAAACTTGCGTATTTTGTTGTCCAAATTCACAAGACTTAAATAGAAATTTTGGAACTAAAGTTGAGGTCAAACCTGAAATCAAGAAAAGCTTTTTACTGTAGCAAATCCCATCCCATTTTGTGCCTGTTCTTAAGTTCATGAACCACTGAACCAATGCGCCTCTCTTGGCAGATGTTTGTGAATCCTCTGCAATTTAAAATAAATGTATTAAAATATTTGTTAAAACAAGATGAAGAAAACCTGAAAGTCATTCTGCGTCTGCCTGAGTTTCACATGGTAACCACGCAGACCAAAACACCCACAGGGCCACTTACACTACCAGTAGTTGATTATTGGTGTTTTATGTTCTTGATGGCCATATTTGATTTTTTTAAGAGACAGAAAATAAACACAAACTCCATGTGCTGTTTCCTCTGTTTGCAAGAACTACGACCTTTGACTCGTATAAATCTATTCAAAGCTGAAGGCTGGAGATTGGGTGTTTCAGGAATGTTCAAAATATAGCGCAAGATTTATAGAGCTGCAAACTTCTCTTGGCCTGGCTTGTTCCATCTTATTTGATAAAATTTAACTGGTAAACAAAGTGGCTGCACATCCTCTACAAAACATCCATTAGGTTATCTTGCTTTATACCAAACTCCAGTTTGTTTGCACAAAGCATTAATGAGAGGGGTTATTGAAGGACTTCAGTCTCTTCTTTTCTTCCACTCAGACAAATTGTTTGCAATTCCAGCACTAATGAATGCAAATAAAAGTAATTGACATTCTAATGCATAACATGCTTTTAGAGAGTCTAGCTACACTGTTAAAATAGAAAAAGATGTTTCTTTTAAAGTCTTTTGAAGGGCTTGATGTCATGGCAGTTGAAATTTCTATTAGTGTTTATAAAACCCGTGGCGCTCCAACTTAGCACTGAGCTGGATTTAGAAACTTGAAAAAGGACATCTCCTCGAGCAGGATTTCAGCCTTGCTATTTAAGGGTGGCCCCGTAATTATTGGATGTTACAGCTCCCATAATGAACAGATCCTTGACGTCCAAATGAGTGAAAGTTACCGCAATACGTTTCAGTATCTCGAAACACTTCAAATTCAAAAAACGCCTCCATAAATCTAACACTTTGGGATATATTTTAAGGGTTTATCATTGAACCAGACCATTGATAGTGTTGCTTAGCAGCCCACCTGGTGTGGGTAGGCAGCACTGACCTTTCTGCATGAGATGGTGGGTACTCAAAATAGACAGAGGATATCAGACTCCCATCTTTGAGAAGTGATTCTAACACCTCACTTGACAACCAGACACTGCGCTACACCCGAAGGAGAAGAGTTTCTGGCTGCCCTCTTTCATCAGAGCAGCAGTTTCTAAGGCAGAATGTTTGCATGGCAAAGGGTACATAGGATGGTCCTTTATATTAACTGTTAACCAAAAAAATACCAAAGCAACTTAGTTTGCTAATGGTTAATATGCACATTAACACTGGTTCTATCTTTCAGCCTGTAGGTCAAAAGCACTTAGGAATGATATTATAGTGAATTTGGGGATTCCATTACATTGAATGGGCCTGCAGCCATAGACCTGTGGCATCCAATCCTGTCAGATCTCGGAAGCTAAGCAGGGTCAGGCCTGGTTAGTACTTGGATGGGAAACAGCCTGGCAACCCCAGGTGCTGTAGGCTTGGGAGAAGGACCTGGCAACCCACCCCCAATCAATCTGCCATTGAAAACCCTATGAATAGCAGAGAAGCACTGACAATAGTGTTTCACCTGTTGCATGTAGGGTCGCTATGAGTTGTATACCAACTTGAAGGCACCTAACAACATTACATTGAATAGAAAAATATTTACCATTATTTGTACTAAATTGGGTAGTTAAGGCCAGGCACTGTGGTGAATGCCTGTAATCCCAGCAACTCAGGATGCAGAGGTGTAGGAGAAGATGTAGGGAACCCCTAGGATCTACCTCCAAGGCAAGGGCCCATCCGATCTCCCTGGAGGGCTGACATCTATCCTCCAGGGAATAAGAGCCTTGGGAGGTAAAAAAGAGTATCATCAAGAAAAAGGCCCATCTGGCCCTCTTGAGAGGCTGACTTCTATCCTCCAGGGCCAGTAACCTTTAGCCTACATCCTGGTCCTTTTCCCTCATTAAACCCTATGGGGCAAGATGGCAATGGGTCACCTTTGCCCCACATTTGGGCCCTTCGCTCCTACCCCTCCCATAGAGTGGCCCAACATGACCCCCAAACAGCCCAGCTCTAGAGTGGCCTCCTTCAATCTAATTGGCTACCTGGGGCCACCTGATTGGTCAATAAGGAAACGGTCTTGATTGGCCTTGCCCGTTCCCTACCTACCTATCAAAGTTGCAAAATCTCAAGCCTCCATTTGCATGACAGTGCCCCAGACATGATCCCTTCCCTGATTGGTTACTCCTGAGCCACCCCCCTCCAGGAGGGTATTTAAACAGGACGTAGACTACCCCCAATAGCCTTTTGTCTCCACCCTTGTGTACTCCACCTGTCACCTGGACCTGTCAACTTGGACCATCACTCCCTACTCCAGACCTCCAACCAACCGACCTTCTATCAAGATGCCATGTCAAGCCCAGGGGCCCCAAAGAGCCGAAGGCATGCATCAAGACACAAAGCACTCTCCAATTCCCCTACACACACCTGGGGAGCAGGAGGGTAGAGAAGGCGAACTCCGAGGGGCAAGGTCAGTGCAGGCCATCGACGTCCACAACATCTCCAACCTTGCTCCCACCCTCATTTTCAGGAGCAGTTTAATAATACCTTGTTTCTTTTATAACAAGAAGGCTCCCAAGGGTCCTTCTTGGAGCCATCGACCAGCTCTCACTTCAGCCCTGAGAATCCTGGGATTCACCTAGTGTTGAGGCCAGGTTCTGAACCTTTGCCGGGCTGGAGCCAAACCCCAACACAGAGGCAGGAGAATAGTTGAGTTTGAGGCCAGGGGCAGCAAGCACAACTTAGCAAACCCCAGTCTCAGCCATTGAAAACCCTATGAGGGTGCTATGAGTCGGATACCGACTCGACGGCACCTAACAACAACAAGTCTCAAAATAAAAAGCAAAATATAAATGGGCTGGGAGTACAGCCCAGTGGTAAAGCACTTGCAAAGTATGTGCAAGGCCCTGGGTTCAATCCCAAGTGCCACAAAAATAACTGATTGATCTTTAAAAATAAATAAAATAAAATGGGTAGTTAACATGGAAATCCTATGTACCATAAAGAGACTTCCTGGTTTTCTTATGGTAAAGTCCATAAAAACATTGGAGAATTTTGAAGATGAGTTACATGTTTTTCTTTCATTAAAAAAACCCAGCTGTTCCAAATTTCTGATCTTTTCTGTAATAAAAAAAATGCCTGCTTAGCAGTACTTGAACACACACACACACACACACACACACACACACACACACACACCCTTACTATGTTCCAGTATAAAAGATGGATTTTAATAAGAAGTGAGAAAATTATTATTTTGGAAAATAATTTCTGCTATCAAGACAGAATTTTTGAAACAGATGTTTGGCAATATTTTCACCATTATGCAACTTGGTTACTGAAAACAATTTAAGTGTGTCAATTATAAAACACTCATATGCATACTTTGAAAATTAAATGGTATACATTTTATAGAAATGTACAATATTTGTTAATGTCTTTAAAGCTTTGTTATTATGCTTATAATGAAATGGATGCATTTTTTTCCTTGTACTCTGATTTCAGCAAGTTAGGGACTCTCCATGCTCAATTTTTGAAAGTATTCCTAAGATAGACATTATTCTTTGAAGGCCCAAAAATTGCTATCTAAAGTGATGTCTTTGTTCCAATTTTGCAGATAGGTTCTTGACTACCAATTAAGTGACTATAATAGTTTTGGATGAAGTCGGTGTTTTTTTAATATCTGATTCTATCAATTTTAGTAAATGCATATGTTTCTAAAAATTTAGTTCGCCTAAGTATTGGCATAACGTTTCCTTAAAGAATTTGCTATTGATTTCTAATATGTCTATTCTATATATAGGCAGGTTCTAGTTTTGTTAATATATAAGTTTTATTGCTTTCTTTTTTCTTGATCAGTTTTGTCTAAGAGATTTCATGTTTGTGCTAAGAGAAGCATGTTTTAATCACTTGGCGTGGTGGCTCACACCAGTAATACCAAGGATTTGGGAGGCAGAGGCAGGAGGATCGCAGATTCAAGGCCAGAGGCAGCCTGCATAACTTAGAACATGTCTCAAGAAAAAAAGCATAAAAATGGGATGGGTGTGCAGCTCAGTAGGAGAGCCCTTACAAATACTGCAAAAAAAGAAATAAAAGAAAAAAAAAAAAGAAAGAGAAAGGAACATGTTTTATATTGACATTTCTTCATTATACACTTAATTTTTGTCCTATCATTATTATTTCCTTCTGCCTGCTGTCTTTGAGTTTGCTTTGTTTTTCTCTTTCTGACTTTTGCTTCTAGCCCTTGGAACATTAATTTTCTTTTCTCTGTTTTGTTTTCATTTTTGTTTGTTGGTTGTTTTAGCAGTACCGGGGAATTGGACACAGGGGCCTCTCACAAGCTTTTGCAAGTACTCTACCATTATACCACACTCCCAGCCCATTTTTTACATTTTATTTTGAAACACAATCTCAGTAAATTACACAGGGCATCTCTGGCCTCGAACTTGAGATCTTCCTGTCTCTGCCTCCAGAGTCACTAGGATTTCAGGAGTCCGCCACCACATCCAGCTCAACCCTTAGAACATTAATTTTCAATGGGTCATACTATTGTATGAACTTAACATATAGTGCTCTACTATTTTATAACAATTAAAACTGTTTTCATTGCTTTCCACAAGTTTTGATACATAGTGTTACGTTGCTGTCTAACTCTAACTTTCACCATATCTGGAATCGAATCACCTGGGCTTTGAATCCCAGTTCCATCATTCCTTAGATCTGTGCCTTAATTTCTTCATCAGCAGAATAAGGACAATAGTAGTAGGACTTACATCTCGGGTTTTACGAGTCACATAGTACTCATAAACACCATCACGATCCATGGGAAACAAGTGTCAACATCGACTGCCATCCTCTTCCATACCATTCTTTATCAATATCACCACATTTAAATTCATAAAGTATTTTAGAGAGTGTTGCTTTAAAATTCAAAACACACGATTTGGGGGCATACTTGAAAACATTGATATGGAATGGTAATTTCCCCTGATCAGAAAATGTCATATTGATTCATTGATATTTCTTGTTTGTTTTCTGGCCTGGTATATGATCCATTTTTATAGGTTAGTGAGTATGTCAAAAACATTCTATCCTTTTTAATTGCTGTATCGGGGATTTTGTTTTATTTTATTCTTATTTACTTTATTTATTGCAGTTCTGGGGAGTTGAACCCAAGGTTGTACACATCCTTTTTTTGCAAGCGCTCAACCTCTGAGCCACACCCTCAGTTCATTTTTTTTTTACTTTTTGAGACAGGGTCTCACTAAGTTACACAGACTGCCTCTGGCCTCAAACTTGCAATCTTCCTCCCCCACCTCCCTAGATGCTGGGATTAAAGACATGTGCCACCACACTCAGTGTATGAGGGATTTTTAATTCTATACATTAGTCCCAACATATTAGTTGTTATTCACTTTGTCTGTATAGGAAATAAAAGTTGAATGTTTGACCTACCACTTTACCATAATGTTGTATTAAAATCTTCTAAATAGATGTTATTTTCTTATTTAAATTATTCCAGACTGCTAGCTATAGCTTAGAAAATAGCAGATATATCTCTATAAACGAATACTCTTAATTTTTAAAATTTTTTATTTCACATTGATTTGACATATTAATATTCAACTGTATTAATATATAATTGTATTATATATAATTATATAGTAATATATACAATATATAGTTATATAGTGCTTATATAGTGCTTATCTATATATAGTAATATGCCTACAGCCATACCACTGTGGCATCCCATCCCATGAGATCTTGGAAACTAAGCAGGGTTGGGCCTGGTTAGTACTTGCATGGGAGATGGCCTGGGAACACCAGGTGCTGTAGGCTTGGGAGAAGGACCCGGCAACCCACTCCCAAAAATGATCAGCCATTGAAAACCCTAGCAGAGAAGCACTAACAATAGTGTTTCACCTGTTGTACATAGGGTCACTATGAGTTGGATACCAACTTAACAGTACCTAACAACAACAACATATATAGTAATATAGTACTGATATATTTTTCAGTTTACTCCCAACCTTTCTGCCATTATTTTGCTCTGTTTCTTACTGAAAAAGTACATTAATTTTTTTCAAGTATAAGTAAAAATTATCTCTGTGCTTTAACTGGTCTGTTTAATCAGTTTGCATGCAATGAGATAATTTTATATATTTTGACTACTCTCTTACCATTTTGTCTTATGTTTATGCTTTTTATTTTCTTCTCCATTCCTTGCTTCTAATAATTTTTAAGTTATCTTCATTCTTTTCCATATTAGACATTCTTTTAGTGAAGTTTTTTTAAATTTTGGACATCTGATTTTAATTATCTGCTGTATCATCCACATGGAACTATGTGGTAACTGAATGGAAACAAAGGTCATAAATTTAGGAGAAAAGCAAATATTTTAAGCTAGCCTTTTTGTCTAAACTAGTTTAGTTTTAGAATTCATCAAATTGGGCCATTTAACAT
>VMDO01019419.1:0-24436 GCA_007922755.1 Pedetes capensis | reverse complement strand
ATTTTACAAATTATAATTTATATCAATGTACAACATGCCCTAAACTGATGTCCACAAGGATAATATCTTCTAATCCCTAATGGTTGGTTCTTTACTTTAAAATGTTTAAACATCTTTTAATGAAATTGTCATTCTCAAAGACATTTTGGATAAAAACTACAAGTTATACATTCCTTTCCTCTCTCTATCTCTGCTTTGCAGCACTTTGATGCAAAATTTATAAAATTGTAGGAATGATAAGACAAAAAGACCTTTGTTCCTAACATGTAGAAGTTGATCTTTTTAGCCCTGGATAGGAATACCTGGTCAACTTTGATGTGAGCAAGACATATATTTGCATTAAGCTTTTGAAGTTATGAAGACTATTTGCTACACCAACTCATATTATCTCATTAATATTATTCCATGTTAGTTTCATGTGCTCTGACAATCTGATCTTTTCAAACATTTAAAATTATTATTGAGGCCAGGCCTGCAGCGGTAGCCCAATGGCATCCGATCCCGTCAGATCTCGGAAGCTAAGCAGGGTCGGGCCTGGTTAGTACCTGGATGGGAGACCACCTGGGAACACCAGAAGCTGTAGGCTTGGGAGAAGGACCTGGCAACCCGCTCCCAAAAATCAATCTGCCATTGAAAACCCTATGAACAGCAGAGAAGCACTGACAATAATGTTTCCCCTGTTGTACAGAGGGTCGCTATAAGTTGGATACCGACTCGATGGCACCTAACAACAACAACAACATTGAGGCCAGGCATGATGGTACATGCCTGTCAGCCCAGCAACTCAGGAGCCAGAGGCAGGAGGATTGTGAGAAAGAGGCCAGAGGGAGTTTGCAGAACTTAGCGAGAGAGACTCTGACTCAAAAATTAAAAAATTAAAAATGGACTGGGGTGCAGCACAGTGATAGAGCACTTGCAAAGTATGTGCAAAGCCCTGGTTTCAACCCCCAAGTACCATACACATAAAAAAATGTAATTATTGATATAGTTGGATTACTATCTACCATGTTTTAACTTGGGGCAGGGTTTAGCTCGCCTGTAGCCATACCACTGTGGTAACCGATCTGGTCAGATCTCAGAAGCTAAGCAGGGTCGGGCCTGGTTAGTACTTGAATGGGAGACCACCTGGGGATATAGGCTTGGGAGAACGACTTGGCAGCCCACTCCCAAAAATCATTCAGCCACTGAAAACCCTATGAATAGCAGAGAAACACTAACAATACTGTTTCTTCTCTTGTACATAGGGTTGCTATGAGTCAGACACTGACTGAGGGCACCTAACAAAAAGTCTACCTTCAAATAACTCTATACCGTTTCATGGGTAATAGAGGTACTTATGCTCCCTGATAAAGCCATTATATATTGAACACATGTCAAAATGAATTTAACCTACCAAACATCATAGGTCAGCATATGCTACCTGAAATGTGTTCAGAACACATATATTAGTTTACAGTTGGGCAACATTCTCTAATTCAAAGCTTATTTTATAATAAAGTGGTAAATATCTCATGTAATCTACTGAATACCTATATCTGAAAAGTGCTGGCAACACAGTATACCATACAGTATTGGTTTTTTTCCCTCACGGTTGCGTGGATGGCTGGGAGCTGCATCTCTATGCCAGTGCCCAGTATTACAACTGAGAAGAAAATCACAGGTCATGATTCTGCAAAAGATCAAAATTGAAAGCATGATTTCTCTTAAATGCACATCACTTTTGTACCACCATAAAGTCAAAACTTGTAAATCAGACCACTGTAAGTGGGACCCTTTTTAGCTCATGCTTATGACAATATTGTCATCCATATCACTTATCTATATACTATACTTTTTTAGTTAGCTGCATATCACCATGACCAAAATACCTGACAGAGACAACTTAATGGAAGAAGGATTCATTTTAGCTCACGGTTTCAGAGGATCTATGTCCATAGTGGCAGAGAAGGCATGGTGGAGCAGGAGCACAAGGCAGAGAAGAACTCTTAACATCATGGTGGATCAGAAACACAGAAAGACCAGAACAAGGTGCCCAGTGACCCACTTCCACCAATGACATCTCATCTCCCAAAGCTCCACAGCCTCCCAAAACAGTGTCACCCTCTGGGACCAAGTGTACAACCATAAGCCCTGGGAGGTATTTTATATCCAAACTATAATGTATACTAACTCAAAACATTGTTACTACTATGGCTTTCAATGTTTAGATTGAATGCAATTAAAAATGAGAAAAGTAAAAGATTTTATTTTACTTTTTTTCCTACATGCTTCCTATCTTTATGTAGATGTGAATTTCCAAATGTATCATTTTCCTTTTCCTTGAAGAACTTCTTTTAATATTTATTTCACAATGGTCTCCTAGTGGTGAGGTCCTTCAGTGTGGATTTGGGGGGGGGAGTAGACTTTTTGGTTTTCTTTGTTTGTTGTTGTTTTTCTTTTTGTTTGATAAAATATTTCTTTTATATTTCTGATGAGTGATTTCACTGGATGTAAAATTCTAGATTAGTGTTTATTTTTCTTTGAAAACTTTAAGCAAACCTCCCCCCCACATACACTTCTTACTTCATGGTTTCTACTGAGAGGAACACTATAATTTTGATTGCTTTTTCATTTACAAGTAAGGCATATTTCCCCCCTCTGGCTTCTTTCAAGATATTCTCTTTATCTTTGATTTCCTGGTGCTTGAACATGGTATCCTTAGATGTAGCATTATGGTTGTTACTTTATGTCTTTTTTAAAATCTTTCTTGGTACTTTCTGGGCTTCTGAGACCTGTGCGTTAATGTTTATCCTTCATTTTGGAAAAGTCTTAGCCATTATTAGTACATACATTTCAGTCTTAGCCATTATTAGTACATATATTTCTTCTGTTTCCATTTCTTCTTCTGGTATTCCAGCCACATAATGTAACTCTTGTTGCAGTTGGCCCAGAGTCCTTGAAGTTTCTAGGGTTTATTAGTTGGTTATTGTTGCTATTCACTTTTTAGTTTAAGTTCCTACTGAGCTATCTTCATTATCACTAGTTCTTTCCTCTGCATGCTCAGTCTACTGATCAGTCCATTTCTGTCTTCGATTACTAACATTTCTTTTTGATTCTTTCTTACAGTTTACAGGTCTTTACAGTTCACATACTCATCTGTTTTTGCATGTTGTCTATTTTTTTTCCATTAGGGCTTGTAACATATTAACCATTTTTAGTTTAAATTCTCTATCTCATAATTCCAGCATCGGAGTCACATGTAAGTCTCCTTTTGATTCTTGCTTTCTCTTTTCAGATTATTTTTCTTGACTTTTGACATCCATTGTAACTTTTTGAAAGCCAGATGTGCTTTATGTATGTTTTATTAATGTTATGTTTTGTGGGAACTGTAGGTGACACGGTTCAAATGTCTCTGGTGTCCTTATTTTACCTTCCCTGCTGACTTGGGGAAGAACTTTTCTTTAGAGAGTCTGAATCTTACAGCTCTCTCAGTTGTAATCTGCTATTTTTTTTTTTTTTTTTTTGGAAATTTTTAATGTACACCTTAATGTGATTCATTCTGACATGCTTTTCATTGTGACATTTCCATATATGCATTTCGATGTACATTATTCATATAGGGTGCCCCTTACCCTCCCGTATACTTCCCCTCTTCCCACCCTCCCCATCTAAGTCTTCTCTATCTTTTACTTGGTAATATTTTTCTATATGTCCTTGGGTTCCAGTTATACTGGAGTCCTGTGGGTGTGGTGCTGAGGTGTAGGGGTAGGGAAAAGTTCTATAAGTATATGATGATATCCATGTTTACGGGGCCTGCAACTCTGGGCTATGACCCTCAATAAGTACTTCCCCAATGATATCATGTTTTCCCCTTAAGTAAGAAAGCTAGAGGTAGCTGGAGTGAGAATTCCCTTCCTCCAGCTAGAATAAGGCTCTGATAAAAATTTTTTCTCCTGCCAGGCATGGTGGCACACGCCTATAATCCCAGCTGCTTGAGAGGTGAAGGCAGGAGGATCGCAAGTTCGAGACCCGATGCAGTCTGCATAATTTAGCGAGACCCTGTCTCAAAAAGTAAAAAAGAAAAGAAAAGAAAAAAGAAAAAGGGCTGGAGACACAGCTCAGGGGTCCAGCACTTGCAAAGCATGCAAGCGCGAGGCCCTGGGTTCAACCCCCAGTACTGCCAAAAAAAAAAAATTCTCCTCTAGCTTGGCCCTTTTTCATGGAGATTGCTCTTCCCATCTCTATATCAGATCACAAAGGATGTTTCTTGGCTCTTCCCTATGAGAATCGGGGAGGTTCCCTGGAATTAAAGACCGTGAAAGCATGGGAACGTCATGGAACTGCAACCCCCAGAGCGTCTTACTCCCCTGCCACTGCACACTCAGCCTTCCGCATGTCCTCAAAGTTACCATTCAGTGGTTACTGCCAGATGAGGTAGGAAGATCTCCGCTGTGACTCTGAATTTGCCTTTCTCCAAACTTTAGGGCAGGAGTTTGCCTTACATTATCTGTTTTTGATGGGTCCAAGAAAAACCATTGATTTTCAATTTGCTTAGCTCATATGCCCTCTCTCTCTCCCTCTCCCTCCCCCTCTCTTTCTCTCTCTCTCTTCCCCTTTCTCTCTACCCACCCCCTTTCTCTCTCTCTCTCTCTCTCTTTCACTGGGGAGTTGAACCCAGACCCTCATGTACATTAAGCAAGTGCTCCACCACTGAGCCACATCCTCAGCCCTAAGTTTTACTTAGCAGCAGGGTCTCACTAAGTTGCACAGGCTGCCTCTGGCCTCCAACTCATGATCCTCCTTCCCCATCCTCCTCCATTCACTGGGATTACAGGTGTGCACCACAGAGCCCAGCATTTGCTTAGCTTTTTCTTGTAGCAAGGCTAAGAGTGACAACCTCAAAGCTCTTTATATGTCAAAATAACATTGGAAGTCCTAATTTTATAGTTTTACTCAATTGATACTTTTTCCCATCACATGAATGAACTGCTATTACTCCCTATGTGTGAGTTTCACATGTGTTTAATGTGTCACGGAATAAGAATATATACTAGTCCTTCTCCCTTGATCTCCCACAAAAGTCTAGCCTGTGGAGATTTTCTTTTTTAAAAAGCAGGCAAAAGCTGTGTCTAGCAAGCAGAGCAGACCATGAACAGAGCACATGGCCCCAAAAGTCCTTTCACAAAATACTTTTTCAGAGCTTCAGATGTTCATACACGCTGACTTATGAGAAAGCAAGTGGGAGCCAGGACAGGAGATGGGTTTCCTCAAGCGTATTCCTGTGCCCTTATACGTTGCCCTTGCTACGTTGATTCAGAACTAAGGGCGTGTCTCCCAAATCCTCAAGGCATGTTCCCATAATACTTCCTTATGTGCCAAAGCACTCAGCATCCCCTGCAAAGTCATGGCGTCTGGGAACAAGTTACCATTCTGAAATAATAAAAGCTATTCACTTCATTGACATTTAAAATGCATGAGAACATTTACGACCAAACTCATATAGACTTCTAACTAAGAACAAGAATTTGTGGCATTAATTATCAATGCTGTTCTAGGGGAGGATATGTTTATTACACTACGAAGCAGATTTTTCTTTTAAGTCAAAGATGTTTTCACATGGTGGGGAATTCTTGTGTCAGTTAATTTGGTCTGACATCTGATGACATCTTTCTAAACCCACCAACTTCCTTCTTCAGAGGTTGTATTTTACTAATACTTGATATTATATTGTATACCATGCTGGTAGAAAGTTATGTTTAACACTGTGAAAGTATTACAGTTTGGGCATTACTTCAAAGAATGGTATTAATATAGACGGGCTAGAAAATTCATGTAATAGTACTGACAATGTAAAAAGAAAGTTCACTACAGAAAAAGTTTCAATCTTAAACATAATTGGAACCCAAGGATATATAGAAAAATGTTACCATAAAAAGACAAGCAAATGGAAGAGAAGTCTTTGATGGGGAGGTGAGATGAGGGGAGGAAGCACACAAGAGGGTAAGGGGGAACTTATCTGTGTAATGTACAACAAAATGCATATATGGAAATGTCAGAATGAAAAGCATGTCAGAATGAATAACATTAGGGTGTACATTAAAAATTTCCAATAAAAAATTTGGGTATTACTTGATAAGAATTGGCTGAGTAAGATTTCATTTGAAAACAAGTGCAATTTATGGTAATGGAAAAAGAATATCATTTATAAGAGTAATGATTCCCTCAAATAATATACAATGACAAAGGAACTGATATGTTAGCAGGAATACCTACAAAACCAATGTAATAATAATAATAACAATAACTGTCAAGTGATTTTTTCTGTGTACCACAGTGAGATGAAATACTTTGGTTCTCTCTTATTTTTACAAGAATTTTTACTAGGCTATTTATGTGAAGGACTTAGAATCCATATACTGACTGTACAGAATACATTGATTCCTAGAGTCTTTTCCAGATTACAAATGCAATGGTCTATATTCATAGAGCAGGTGAACAAAGATTCTACTCTGTAATGGTCCACTCTAAAATTCTCAACCCATAGAACAGAAGCAATTACTAGACCATCAACCTCAAGTGCCAGAACTTTGCAAGACTGAAATACAAGAACTTTCAAATCATTACTTCACTATATTAGAATAAGGTCAATAGGAAATAAATGTGAAGATATTAGAATTGGCTTACAATATGAATTTTTCCTGTCTTACCTTTTCTGGTTCTTCCCCCAATGCTTCCACTTAGTACTTCTGTGCCATAGACCAAGTCTCTGAACTCTCTTTTATATTTTTTCTCAGTAATATTTTTAGTGTGAAAATTAGTGGGTTTCAGTATCTGAACTCACTTTGACTCAGCAGAGAAAATCTCTCCCTTTCCTCACTTATGAAATAGATTTCACGATTCTCCCACATGTGTAGTAAGGAGGGTTATATAAGGTGCTGTGTAACAAAAGTTTCATATAATGCCGCATGAGCTCTGTCTGTGCTCAAACCCATTTCCTTGTCCTCTCCTCTTAATGCAACCATATGTTGAGATTCCCTCATCTGAAATGCTTAGATTTTCGATTTTGGAGATTTGGGAATATTTGCGTAGACATAATGAGATATCTTGGAGATGGAATCAACCCCTAAACATGAAATCCATTTATGTTTCCTCCTCATTTTACACACATAGCCTGAGGGTTATTTTGTTCCATATTTTTAGTAACTTTGTGCATGAAACTAAGTTTTATGGTGTGGAACTTTTGACTTGTGGCATCATGCCAGCTCTCAAAGAGTTTCAGATTTTAGAATATTTCTGATATCAGATTTTTTATTTAGGGATTCCCATCCCATGATAAGAGATATATTTTTAAAGTATAAATTTTAAAATATATGTAAATAAAAATATGTTCCACTTACTGCTTAAGAAATTGATATAAAATTCCCCTTGTAATCTGCATTTATTTACAAATGCTCAGATACATAACTACTCTGCTTAGTGTTTCAGGAAACACAGTCTAAATTAAACTTGGTCCCAGCTTCATGATTAGACTGTAATAAGGGAAGCAGCACAGACACAGATCACCCCTCTTAAAAACAGGAGCCACAGAGATTACAAGAGTGGCATGGGCTAAGCCAATCCAGGATTGTGCTGGTAGTTCAGAGGTCATGGAATGTTCCTTAGAGAAGCTGTTCTGGAGGAAGTGGGCGTGAAACTGTAATTTGAGGAAGGGAATGGAAGGGAAGGGAAGCGGGGAAGCAGAGGGAAGCCACTATCCAGAGCAAACACCTGAGTTGGACAGAGAGCATCAAGGGCTAGCGGAACACAATTCTTGACTGAGACAAACACTCACGCAGGCAGGTGCCAAGACCCTCATTTCACATAGCGTGTGCCCCTCACTCTCACACAGTCACTACCGAGTCTGCCCCGAGCCAGAAGTTATCCATGCTATTGTTGTTGTTGTTAGGTGCCATCAAGTCGGTATCTGACTCATAGCGACCCTCATAGGGTTTTCAATGGCTGAGTGCTTCGGGATTGTCTTGGGAGTGGATTGCCACATCCTTCTCCCATTTTTGCGGTGCTGGGAATTGAACTCGGGGCCTCAGAGACTGCAGCGCAGCACTCTACCCACTGAGCTAAATCCCAGCCCATCCATGCTATAGGATTTATTTATTTCCTTGGCTTCTCTCCAGTCCACAAAATGCACCTGTTCTCTATTCAAGTACTGCAGTATTCTCTGTTTTTCAAGTAGACTATGCTCATCTGCCATAATAATTACTAATATGACACGCCTCCAGATGTACCACTGTGGCCTAGTTAGTCCTTGGATGGGAGACTGCCTGGGAATACCAGGTGCTGTAGGCTTGTGAGAAGGACCCGGCAACCCACTTCCAAAAAACAATCTGCCGTTGAAAACCCTATAAATAGCAGAGAAGCACTGACAATACTGTTTCACCTGTGGTACATAGGGTCACTATAAGTTGGACACCAACTCAAAGGCACCTAACAACAAAAATATGACATAAGTATATTTATAAAGCACAAATTCTTCATTATCCAAAAAAGTAGTAATAAAAATCTCACTATGTTTTCCTAGGGCTATTCTAGGACTCTGCAATCAAAACAAACTCCATTTGTAAACAAAAAATAAAAATTGAAAATTGATAGTTTTTCCTTTCAAAAAATGAGTAAAAATATGAAAAAATGGTTAAATAATCACATATATTTATTGAAAACATCATTAAATCATTTGTAGTATAAACTGAAATTCTATGAGTATTTACTTAGATAATCATGCTTAATTGGAAAAAAATCTTACTTTGGAGATATTTAATAGTAATTTACTATATGCAAAATTCAAATCACAGACGGTATAAAACATCCAAATGCAAAAAAAAAAAAAATCCCCCTTTGAATTTTCAGACAGACAGTTGCAAAAACACAATTAGGGATTAAATATTATGCTCCAGAAGGGTGGCTATGAGTCAGACCTGACCACGGCACCTAACAATAATAACATCATCATCACACTTGTGGTTTACCCACTTATCTATAAGTTGAGTCAGAAGTGTCCACAAAGAATTTGTTGTCTAATTCCTATCTATGTGTAGAGACTCCAAATATTGTGTTATGTGTATGAGGAATATACAATTTTTAAGTGTAATAACAACAACAATCATTTATTAACTTATATAAATGTTTATAATTGTGACTACGCAAAAAAACACACAATAATAACTCTAGTGAATGCCCCCTTTTGAAAAATAAGCTATGGCATAGGGAAGCAAAGATTGGAGAAGATGGGATGGAGATAAAGGTCAATGAGGAGGGATGACGGAGAAGAGGTCAATCTCAATGTAAACAGCACAACTTCATGAGTATGTTGGAAAAATAGGGGAAGCTAACCCAAATAAATGTTGTTGTTGTTAGGTGCCATTGAGTCAACTCCAACTCATAGCCACCCTATAATAAGTATCAGAGTTTAATTACATACTAGCCATAATGCTCCATAAACTTTGTGGGTCGACCTAGAAAACAAACAACCCAATACACAAATGGGCAAAGGAAATGAACAGACAGTTCTCAAGTGAAGAAGCTCATAAGCCCATGAAACATATGAAAAAATGCTCAATATCCGTAACTACTAGGGAAATGCAAACCAAAACAACTCTGAGATTCCACCTTACTCCAGTAAGAATGGCCAAGATATACAAAACAAATAACAACAAATGCTGGTGAGGCTGTGGAGAAAATGGAACCTTCTTACACTGCTGGTGGAATTGTAAATTGGTTCAACCACTTTGGAAATCAATATGGAGGTACCTTAGCAAACTAAAAATAGATCTACCATATGACCCAGCTATAACACTATTGGGAATATACCCAAGGGGAGATGAGTCTTCATACCACAGAGACACCTGCATCTCCATGTTCAGTGCAGCACCTTTCACAATAGCGAGGATATGGAATCAACCAAAGTGCCCATCAACGGAAGAATGGATAAAAAAATTATGGTACATATACATAATGGAATACCACTCAGCAATCAAAAAAAAGAAATAATGTCATTTGCAGCAAAATGGATGGAATGGGAGAAAATTATCTTAAGTGAATGAACACAAGCCCAAAAAGAGAAATACCACATGTTCTCACTCATATGTGGTTGCTAATCAAACTTAAAAGAGGAAAAACTCCTATACATAAATTGGAAAATAATAAAAAGCTCATTGTAAACTTAGCAGAGAAGGGAAAATTTAAGGAGTGGAAAGGAGGAAGGAGGGATCTAGCAAAAGGAAGCCATGATGGGAGAAGATGGGAGGGGGAGGAGGGCCAACAAGAAGCGAGGAATGAGAGAGAGGTCGACCTCAAAGTAAACAGCCCAACTTTAATAGTTCAGGAAGTAAATATAATAATACCAATAATACCAAAGGATGGCAAAAATGCAAATGGACTAGATTATCCATGTATATTATTTATGTAATACCGCTGACAAGGTAAAAAGATAGATCACTATAGAAAAAAGTTTGGACTTAAGTCATAATTAGGATGCACGGGTATAGATAAATATTCCCACAAAAAGACGTGCAAGTAGAAAGGAGACCATTGGTGGGGGGAAGAGATGGGGGAGGAGGGGCACAAGAGGGCAAGGGGGAAGTTATGTGAACAATGTACAATGTAACGCATATATGGAAGTGTCACAATGAAATGCAAGTCAGAATGAAACACATTAAGTTGTACATTAAAAATTTCCAATAATAAAACAACTCTGTGGGTTGCTGAAAGTGTTGCTAGAAGTGACATAAAGGAAGCATGATGGAAAAAGCCACTGCTGGATTACTCTGCGCCCCATCAGCATTTACTAATAAAGGGGGGAAAAGGGAAATGAAAAATCAGCTACAGTGGCTGTGTTACTGTGGACACATTTGTGTCCATAATATGGCATGCATAAAAATATAAAATGTCATGAAGTGAAGCAGACCCTCAGCAATCAGCTTGAAAATATATTTCCACTATGATGGGTGCAATTTCAAGAATGCTACAGGTTCATCAAAGCCTGGTGGCAACGCCACCCCTTCCGTGAACATCCCAATCCACCATCTAGAAGCGACATCTTTCTCCTCCAAGCTCCCTCAAAATTTTATTTTCCTCTCCTTCTCTGTGTTCTCACTATGGTGTTATGAATCTTTAGGGTTAATTTTGGATAAAGTATTTACCAGCTAGACTGTAAACCCCGGAGGAGAAAAGGTTCAACTTAAAAAATATTTGTGAACGTCACACATATACTCATTTCTTGTTGTTGTTGTTGTTAGGTGCTGTCAAGTTGGTGTCCAACTCACAGCAACCCTATGTACATCAGGCGAAACAGTATTGTCAGTGCTTCTCTGCTATTCGTAGGGTTTTCAATGGTGGATTGTTTTTGGGGAGTGGGTTGCCGGGTCCTTCTCCCAAGCCTACAGCACCTGGTATTCCCAGGTGGTCTCCAATCCAAGTACTAAACAGGCCCGACCCTGCTTAGCTTCCAAGATCTGATGGGATGGGACACCACAGTGGTACAGCTGCAGGGTTGCCATTTCTTACCATGTTATAATCACCTAATACATGTTTGTTGGATGGATGCAGTTTTTCCCTTTAGTCACAGAGCTAGAGGATGAATAACCTTTAGAGTTTTTACTTATTCTGATTTTGTCCCTGATGGAAAGTTCTGGAGATCCCAAAATCCAGTGAAGGACTCTAAGTAAGGTTGATAAAAGGCATCTGATTTTGTGAGTGAACTGGAAAGAAGCAAAGAAGCAACCCCCACCCCCAGGAGCACCTTGCCGGTCTCACCATCTCTGCATAAGGCTTGTCGCTAGAGCACACATCTATCCAAAAAGGAAATTCCATTACTATGAACCTGGAAAGCAGTCACAGCCACTTATTGAGAAGTGTTGCGAAGTCTGGAGCAAAATGCAGTGAGGTAGCTGTGATCCCACGGGGCCCAAGGCCTGGACTGTTGAGGGGCAGAGAGCCTGATAGCCTTCCAAATCAGACTCCAGCGGAGGTCAGCAGAAAGAGCGCGCCAGACTGTTGTCAGAGACTGTTCCTAGTTCTTAGCTCTCCCTTGGTGATTCTTTTCCAAGGTAATGTCATTTAATATCACTGGGCCTTGGGCTGCTTAAATTCTTTTATTTTAGCCAGGTCTCTGCCTGTAATCCCCACTACTTGAGAGGTGGAGGCAGGAGGATCACAAGTTCATGGCCAGAGCAGCCTGCACAACTTAGCGAGTCCCTTTCTCCAAATTAAAAATAAGGGAGCTGGGAGCACAGCGCAGGAGTAGAGCACACGCCTAGCATGCAGGAGGCCCTGGGTTCAACCCCCACCCCCACCAGCAGTGCAAAATCACTTCTGAATTCATTTGAAAACCAAATAAAATTAAATTTTTTTATTTTATAAACTAAAGAGGTTAACTCACTGTGCTCTGGCGTTCCTCCAAGCTTTAAGATTTTATAAGCAGGTATCAAATAGTTCTTGGCCCCCTTGGTAACTATCTGAACCTAAACAGTATTTTGAGGACATTTTAAACTATGATATTTGAGTCCAAAATAATAAAAGTGATGATGATAATAATCATACCTAACATTTATTTTCTTGATGAATATTTGTGAGGGCCTAGCTTGTGTTAGGGGTTGGAGTTTTGTTCAGTTGGTAGAGTGCTGCTCTGTTCTGAGGCCCTGGATTCGATCCCCAGCACCACAAAAATGGGAGAAGGACCTGGCAACCCACGTCCAAAGCAAGCGTGAAACAGTCAGCCATTGAAATATGAATAGCAGAGAGGCACTGACATAGTGCCAGGCAGGGCACAGTGTTGGGGCGTGTTTGGTTCTGTTGTTACATTGGGTCACTATGAGTCAGACTCAACTTTATGGCACCTAACAATAACAACGAGCTTGTGTTAGGTGTTGTTCCAGGCAATGAAGACACAGTAGAAAGCAAAACATTCCTGGCTTCCTGAAGCTTCCCTTCCAGTTTAGAGAAACATTTAACAACACAGTGTGTCCACTGTGATAAAGACCTTAGAGAAAAACAGTATAAGCATTGGTGATAAACAAGGCTGAAACACACTTCATCGCATTCTTTTTCACATTATGAAGACCATGCAGTTTTTATAGATTCTCTTGTTTTATGCTAAAAATAGTCCTATGAGAAAATCGTTATTATTACTATTATTATTATATTTTGCAGTACTTGGGGGTTGAACCTAGGGGACATACTTTGCAAATGCTCTACCACTGGGCTGCACCCTCAGCCCACTTTTTATTTTTTATATTGAGACAAGGCCTCACTGAATTACACAAGCTGCCTGGCCTCAAACCCACCATCCTCCTGCCTCAGCCTCCGGAGTCACGGGGATTACGGGCATGAGCCCCTATGCCTGGTGATTATTATTTCTTTATGCCACAGATTAAAAACATGGGTGCAGAGACACCAATTTCCCACAACCTCACAGATGCAATCGTGAATGAAACTCCAGAACCCGTGCCCTCGGCACCACGCAGTATGGCCTTCTGCCAGGCCTCACGGTGCAGATGGGCCACGATTTCACAAACCCAAGGAAGCACACCCATTTCCTATACTCAGAACCCTTTCTTTCTCCCACGACGTTTATCACGTAAAAACTATGGACATTGTGTCCAAATTTAAGTGGTGGCACCCTGTCACATACAATTTTGGTCTCAGTCTACCTGGGTGATGTTTCAAAAGCAGTGTGCAAAAACCACACCTTAAAAAATCGAAATGGAATAACAGATAAAAATCATTCCCAAGATTCCAAGTTGTGTGGCTCAACCTTCAGCCACAGGAGAACGGCGCCGCGTCTTAATTGGATGGCTCCTGCCCTGCCAACATCATCTTTGTGCATCAATCCTGTTCGAGAAGAGATGAGCCATATTTAAAGAGAATAGAAATTAACACTGGAAGCTGTCATAGAATCAAATTTCACATTAAGGAGACGTTGTTGTTGTTAGGTGCTATCGAGTCGGCATCGGACTCATAGCAACCCTCATAGGGTTTTCAATGGCTGACTGTTTCGGGATTGCCTCGGGAGTGGATTGCCAGGTCCTTCTCCCATAAGGAGAGGTACACAGTGCTAATATAGTGGAGTGGTTAACTGTGTGGACTCAGGACTCAGGTGCGAGTTCAAACTTGCTCTCCCACCACCTCTAGCTTGATAGGCAAGCCTACCAATTTCTGGGGACACTAGCTTATCTTTAAAGTAGTTATAATAATAGCATCAACTTTCTATGATTTTGTGTGAAAATTAAAGTTAACACACAGTGCAAGCACTTATAAATATACAATGTTGTTGTTAGGTGCCGTCGAGTCGGGTCCAACTCATAGTGACCTTATGTAAAACAGAGCAAAACACTCCCTGCCACTCCCTGGACACCATGCCACACCTAGCAATATGTCACATCAGTGCCTCTCTGCTATTTATAGAGTTCTTGATGGGTGGTTGTTTCTGGATTGTTTCAGGAGTGGGCTGCCAGGTCCTTCTCCCATTTTTGCAGTGCTGGGGATCAAACCCAGGGCCTCAGAGAGCACAGAGCAGCATTCTACCAACTGAGCTAAACCCCAGCCCCTATAAATGGACAATCAATGTTCTCTATGACTGCTGTTATTATGAATGGTTACATCAACTTGGGCAAAGGGGATCTGAATACTCAGAAAAGAAGTCTGACATTTCACAAGGCACCTGATGTTATTTTTCAAAACACCCATTCTACACGCCCCCCACCCCACCCCCACCTGCTCAAACTGCTGCCTGCGGAACACTAACAGTTAACAGCAGCAACATCCCCAAACAAAAGGGGCAATGGCATAGCTCTGCCCTTTCCCCTGAACGTTGGTATAAATAACCCAACTAATGAGCGTCTTACAAGAACGAACGCAGCCACTCTGATCCTATGTGGAAACAGTCACGTGGACTCAGCCTCCCCAACAGCCACTGATTAGCTAATTACTTCTTTCCCTCTGTGTTTGGACGACTTAAAGCCCTTGCCAGCAAGTAACCCCCTGATAGGAAAGCACTGTTCCCTCCCAGCTTATACCACACTTCTTCCAGGCACATCCGCAGCCCCTGCAGCCAAAGCCAGGGCTTCCTTGTGCGCGGTCTCCATGGCGTGCCTATGTTTGCACCCTAAACAGACAGGGGCAGATCAAACCAGGCATGTCCACCCCGTTAGGAGGCTGTGAAATGGGCAGAAGGCTTGCCGCACACTCCTGCAGTCACACAGGCTGCGCACATCCTGTTTATTTGGCCGGTCCTCTGTTGATTGGCCGCGGTGTATCCGCACAGCCCTGACAGCTGGGAATGTCTCCAGGGGCGCGTGCCTTTCCTATGACAAGCCTCCCAAGGCAAGGGGAGCCGGTGTCTGCCGCCGAGTCCACGCAAAGCAGCGGGGCTCCCGGAAGGCAGTGGCGATCAGGTGCTCCGGCCTTGTCGAAGGCCACCTAGGGGCTCCTGGTGACCTGGAGAGGCCATGGGAGCTAATCCTGGGAGCCCTATTTCAGGCCAGCTCTGGGCAAGGCCAGGATGGCGCATCTCCCACCTCCACACTATCAGATGTTCCGGTAATTCCTTTCGGCCAACGTGTAAGAGCAAAGGAATGCCTGCAGACCTCATCTGGGCCCCGTGGAATCTGTTGAAAATGCATGACAGCTGTGGGCCTTGGCGAGGCTGGCTGCAAATGTATGAGATCTGGACGCGATTCAAAGCTAGACAGAACCGTGCAGCTCAAAACCCTGCACCACCGGGTGCTGTCTCTGCCTCCCCTGCCCCCGCCCTCCTCCTCCCCCTTCCCATCACTCATTTCTCACACCCTGGAGTTGGGTCACCACCTTATCCTCACCGGCTTCACGTGTTCATAACTGAGAACTCTGGGTAACAACCTTCTCCCCATCTAATTGGAACTTGGAGGCTGGGGTTTAGCTCAGTTGGTAGAGTGCTTGCTCTGCATGTTCTGAAGCCCTGGGTTCAATCCCCAGCACCATAAAAATGGGAGAAAGACCTGGCAGCCCACCCCCCAAAACAATCAGCCATTGAAAACCTTATGAATAGCAGGGGAGCACTGATAATAGTGCCGGGCATGGCACAGTGTTGGTCAGGGAGTCTCCTTCTGTTGTACATAGGGTTGCTGTGAGTCAGACCTGACTCAATGGCACCTAACAACAACAATTGGGACTTGAGAAGCAGCAATAAACCCACACTCTTATTTTAAAGCCCATCTGCAATAACAAGCCTGGCTGAGGGCTCAAGTGATTTAGTTGTTGTTAGGTACTGTCGAGTCGGTATCCGGCTCATAGCAACCCTCTGTACAACAGGGGAAACACTATTGTCAGTGCTTCTTTGCTGTTCATAGGGTTTTCAATGGCAGATTGATTTCTGGAAGGGGGTTGCCAGGTCTTTTTTCCAGCCTACAGCTTCTGGTGTACCCAGGTGGTCTCCCATCCAGGTACTAACCAGGCCCGATCCTGCTTAGCTTCCGAGATCTGATGGGATCAGATGCCACAGGGCTATGACTGCAGGCATGTGATTTAGAGCAGCACTCATTTTCTTTAACTTGCCGGTTGTTAAAGACTGGGCCCCGGATGCTGAGCTTTGAAATCGTCCATGTGTATGCCTTCAACGTGTCCCCGATCACAGCGAGAGTGTGTGTGTCACGCCTTGGGGAAGAGCAAATTAAGGAGGAAAGGAACTGAAAGAAAAGGGATCAGCTCCAAGACTACTTTTTTTTTTTAATTGATGACTAATAACCAACAACATTATTGATTCTGACCTCAGAATTCCTCCTGCTAAAATTTTGACTTAAATGTCATCTCACATTTGAAGACACTCTTTGACCTGATGCATAAGGAATGAGACATCCTAAGAAGTCCTATAACTCTGCTACTGCCCCCTATATTTACCTTGTTACTCCTTAGCCCAATTGGGGTGTTCTAGTAGGTTTTTCCTTTCTAATTAACTCCAGAACTGGGGTTCATGAGAGTGCATCTATGCCCCTCATGGACAACACAGATTCTTAACCAGTCTGCACATGATCCCATGTTTGGTCCCAATAATTCTCTAGAGGGGGGCTTTGAAAGTAAAGAATTATTTCTGCAGTTAATATTATCCCAAAATATTCTGAGATGAAACTAAAAAAAAAAACCTCACAGATAATATTTAAAAATAACTCAGAACTCGTAAAACAAGAAAAAAAAGAGATAATTCCTACAGAAAGTTTCTCTGGGTGCCGTCAGGCATCTGATCAGCCAGCCGGATCTATTTGAGAGTTGAGAAGCAAAGAAAATCCCAAGCTGGCCATTCATGTACCGAAACTTGTAGCACCAAAATCAAAGAAGAGATCCCCAAAGAACCTCACTTGGAGCCCACAGATGCTCACTTGGCAGCATTTGTGACTTTTTTTTTTAACTGAAACAAAATTTATTACAGTAACATGACACATTGCCATTCATTCCCATCAAAATACTTCCTCTGGATCCAGACACACTTATCCCACCCTTCTTGCCACTTTCTGCAGCAGTTCTGAAAGTCTTCTTTCATGAGTATCTTTAGTTGCACTGTCGTGGCTGCCCCCATGTCCTGAATTGATTCAAAACATCTCCCTTTCATGGTCACTTTGACTTTGGAGAAGTCACATGGAGCCAGATCCAGTAAATAAGGGGAATGAGGACACACCATAATGTCATTTGTTTCTAAATAATGAATTTATTTTAATTTGACAGATTTAGAAGTTTTGTTATATCTATACTCCTGTTTTTCAACGTATGTTTACATAAGAATCATATTTTCCTTTTATAGGTTGTCAGTGGTTTATATCAGAAGTAAATAATAAAAAAATTTTTTCCTGTTAAATGAATATTCTTTTTAATATTTTCTGTAGTAAATACTTCTGGCTTCTTCAGTCTTTAATTTGCATACAGTACAATGAGTTTCATTATGAGATTTTCATAGCTGTATCAGGCACTTTGTGCTTGTTTGCTCCCTCAATACTCCTTCATGTTGATCCCTCTTCCCCTAACTAATTCCTTCTCCTCTCCAGATATAGCTCCTTGAGTTTTATAATCAGACACATCTTATATATATACACACACATACACTTGTATGTTATATATATATATATGTTGTTGTTGTTAGGTGCCGTCGAATCGTGTGCGACTCATAATGACCCTCATAGGGTTTTCAATGGCAGATTGTTTTTCAGGATTGCCTTGGGAGTGGGTTGCCATGTCCTTCTCCCATTTTTGTGGTGCTGGGAATCAAACTCGGGACCTCAGAGACTGCAGAGCAGCCCTCTACCAACTGAGCTAAATCCCAGCCATATATATATATATATATATATATATATATATAATATATATATACATATATACACACACATATATATATAATATATATAATATATATATAATATATATAGACATATACATATACATATATACGTATACATATATACATATATACATATATACACACACATATATGTATATATACATATATACATATGTATACATATATACATATATATATATATGTATATATGGGCTGGGATTTAGCTCAGTTGGTAGAGCAGTACTCTGCAGTCTCTGAGGTCCCGAGTTTGATTCCCAGCACCGCAAAAATGGGAGAAGGACCTGGCAATCCACTCCCAAGACAAACCCGAAACAATCAGCCACTGAAAACCCTATAGGGGTCGCCATGAGTTGAGCACGACTCAATGGCACCTAACAACAACTAATAACAACAACATATATATATATATATATATATATATATATATATATTCTTTTAAGATAACTCGAATTTCTACATTTGAGTGAAAACATGCAGTATTTCCCTTTCTGAGTCTTGCTTACTTCACTTAAAATGATGCTCTCCAGTTCCATCCATTCTCCTGCAAATGACAAAATTTCATCCTTCTATACAGCTGTATAATATTCCATTGTGCATATATCATATTTTTAATCCATTCATCTGTTGATGGACATCAGGGATGATTCCATTGTAAACATCAGCAGCATTTACTCTTACATGAAGTCAACCCAGGCAAGCTATGTTATTGAGGTTCACAGTAGATTAGAAATAGCAAACCACAGAAGGCCAGGGCTCTGGTACAGAGTGAACTGGCACCAGCCACCCATATAGGTGATTAAGAAAAGAGCCATGGTTCCACAACATGACAGACAGGATTCAGGAGAGAAGACCCAGAACATTAAGACATAGCACAGAACAATAGTGGATATGCAATGTTGACCCTGAGCCATCCAGAAAAGTGTATAATCTGGATAAGAATCCAGGGAGTGTGCCCTATGTTTTAGATATACTAACTAGACAACAACCGGCAGCCATAGCCCTGTGGCATCTGATCCTGTCAGATCTTGGAAGCTAAACAGGGTCGGGCCTAGTTAGTACTTGAATGGGAGACTGCCTGAGAGCACCAGGTGCTGCAGGCTTGGGAGAAGGACCCGGCAACCCCCTCCCAAAAATCAATCCGCCATTGAAAACCCTATGAACAGCAGAGAAGCACTGACGATGGTGTTTCGCCTGTTGTACACAGGGTCGCTATGAGTCGGATACCAACTCCATGGCACCTAACAACAACAACAACTAGACAACAGAAAATTAGAAATTTTAGAAGAAGTTCATAAAGCTATGAAGCACATGAAAAAAATGCTCAACATCCCTAGCCATTAGGGAAATGCAAATCAAAACAACTCTAAGATTCTACCTAACTCCATAAGAATGGTCAAGATCAACAAAATAAATAACAAATGCTCTCAAGGTTGGGGGAAAAAGGATCCCTCTTACACTGTTGGTAGGACTCTAAATTGGCTCAATACTTTGGAAATCAATGTGGAGATACCTCAGAAAACTAAAAATAGATCTGCCATATGACCCAGTTATACCACTACCGGGAATATACGCAAAGGGAGACGAGTTATCATACCACAGAGACACCTGCATCTCCATATTCAATGCAGCACTTTTCACAACAGCAAGGATATGGAACCAACAAGGTGCCCATCAAGAGAAGAATGGATTAAAAGAAAAACTATGGTACATATACACAATGGAATACTACTCAGCAATAACAAAAATGAAATGATATCATTTGCAGCAAAATGGATACAATTACAGAACATCATCTTAAGCAAATGAACACAAGCTCAAAAAGAGAAACACTATGTGTTCTTACTCCTTTGGAGCTTCTGTGGGAGCTGAATCACACATAAAGGAAGAAAAAATCCTATACATAAACTGACATATAAAAATGCACAATTAAACTTAGTGAAGAAGGGACAATATAAAGAGTAGAAAGGAGGAGGGAGGGAACTAGCGGAGGGAAGCAAAGATTGGGGAAGGTTGGATGAGCAGGAGGGACAATGTGGAGGAATATACGGGGGAGAGGATGATCTCAGTGTAAACAGCATAACTTAATGAGTACATTGGAAATATAGGGGAATATAACGCAAACAAGCATTTGAGTTTTACTACATGTTAGCCCCAAGGCTCCATAAGCCTTGTGGGCCCATGAAAGTGCTGCCAGAAGTGATGTAAAGGATGCATAATGGGAAAAGCCAGTGCTGTATCACTCTGTACACCACCATCACTTACTAATAAAGGGAGATAAAAAGAAGATTAGAAATTTTAATACTTCAGGAGAGCTCTTTATTTTTTTTGTGTGTGTATCTAAAATGAATTTCATGGAATGCTTCACTGGCCCCAATAACAGAATTTTTATATTACTGCATTTAAATAGGAAAACTTGTAAATAAGAACTTATAATCAATACCTTATTTTTCTGATACTCATAGTCTACAAAATATATATAAACTATCATCTTCATTAAAGTACTTCCTAAATAACTTCAATGGGAGAAGGACCTGGCAACCCACTCCCAAAAATCAATTCACCATTGAAAACCCCATGAATAGCAGGGAAGCACTGACAATAGTGTTTCGCCTGTAGTATGTAGGGTCGCTATGAGTCAGACACTGACTTGATGGCACCTAACAACAATAACAAATAACTTCAAGAATATCCTACCATGAAAAGAAAACTTAAAAAATGGAAAGTTGTCAAAATATCACTCTGAATGCACACCCACACACAGTACTCATTAATCATTCTTGCACAGGCACAAAAATCTATTCCTAACTTGAAAAAAAAAAAAGATTGTAAATTACACTTATTGATACTTTTGTTAACTTTACTTAAAAAATATTGAATAACTAAATTAACACTGCAATATTAGGTCCATTGCACAGGGTACAGGTGGGGATTGAAATAAAGAAGTGAATGAGATGGGGAACAATGTACAGGGCTGAGGAGGGAGAGGAAAAACAAAATACAGGAGGCAGCTATATGAATATATGGAAAAAATGGAAGGAAAAAATCAAGTTATGATTGCATGTGATTTTCAGTACATATTAATTAAAGTTCTTTTTTCTTCTCTTCTTTAGTGCATATTGTTCCGTAAAATATGTAAGTTAATGAATGCATAAGCAAAATGGATTTAATAGTTGCATAATCAAGATAGCCAATGACATATTACTCTGTACGACACTAACATGTATAAATAAAATTTTCTAAAAAGAAATAAAGATATCTTTTATGATCATAAAATTCTTCTTTTCTCTCCAAGGAGATATGACATACAGTTATATTATTATAGTAATTCCCCCATGTGTTTGTCAGTTTGCCATACTGTGGGGGCTTATATGTTGCTATGAAAGTCATGCTACCAGTTTTTCAGATACCAGCAGGGGCACTCATGGTAGACAGGTATTAGCTGAGCCTCCAGACTGAGAAAGACTGGGGAGAAGGACCTGGCTAACTCACTCGTGAAACAATTAGCCATGGAAAACCCTATGAATACCAGAGAAACACTGTCAGATATAGTACTGGAAAAATGACCCCCCTAGGTTGGAACACACTCAAAAGATGATTAGGAAAAGTTGCCTCCTCAAAGTAGAGTCTACCTTAGTGATGAGAATACAGTAAAGCCCCAGGGACCTCCATTTGTGGGTGTGGCATCACTCAAAATAAGAAGCAATGACTGTAAACCTCCATTAATAATTGGAACATGGAATGTACATACTATGAATTTAGCAAGATTAGAAGTCATCAAAAAGGCAATGGAGTCCATAAACATCAACATTCCAGGCATCAGTGAGCTAAAATGGACTGCCATGGGCCATTTTGAATCATATCGTCTGCAATGCCAAGAAAAACAGATTAAAGAAAAATAGGGTTGCATTCATCATCAAAAATGACATCTCAAGATCTATCCTGAAGTACAATGCTATCAGTGATAGAATAGTCTCCATAAGCCTACAAAGGCGGCCAATCAGGATGTACTGATAATTACTGGCAACTAGAATAAAAAGTTGGAAACAAAGAAGGCAGCTCAATAG
This sequence comes from Pedetes capensis, assembly GCA_007922755.1. Classification (NCBI taxonomy): domain Eukaryota; kingdom Metazoa; phylum Chordata; class Mammalia; order Rodentia; family Pedetidae; genus Pedetes; species Pedetes capensis. Next base: position 2,023 of record VMDO01019419.1, on the reverse strand, counting down.
TTGGAAAATATGGCCTTGGTGACAGAAACAATGCTGAAGATCATATGATAGAATTTTGTCAGACCAATGACCTTTTCATTGCAAATACATCTTTTCACCAGCATGAACAGCAACTAAACACATGGAATTCACCAGATGGAACATACAGGAAACAAACTGACTATATTTATGGAAAGAGACGATGGAAAAGCTCCATATCAAACATCAGAACAAGACCAGGTGCTGATTGTGGATCAGACCATCAACTACTCATATACAGATTGAAATTGAAACTGAAGACCTGGAACTAAATGGATTGATAGTGCCTGCAACAATGGGCTTGAACATAAAGATGATCATGTGCCTGGCACAGAATCAGGGAGTATTTCCTTCTGTTGTACATAGGGTTGATATGAGTCAGGCCCAACTCAATGGCACCTAACAACAACACAACAATTATGGTACCTAATAACATTTTTGCAGACATGCAAAATAATGCAACATTTACAGATTTCAGGATGACACACAAATTCATGAAGGGTTCCATATTTTGGGGGTCCTAGAGTTTAGCTCAGTTAGCAGAGTGCTGCTCTGCACTCTCTGAGGACCCAGGTTTGATTCCTAGTACACAAAAATGGGAGAAGGACATGGTGATCCATTCCCAAAGCAACCCTGAAACAACCAGCCATTGAAAACCCTATGAGGGTCACTATGAGTTGGACCTGACTCAATAGCATCTACCAACAACAAATGGATTATTTCTTGTTGCTGTTTTTGTTGTTAGGGTCTGTCAAGTTGTGTCCAACTCATAGCAACCCTATGTACAACAGAATGAAACACTCCCCGATTCTGTGGCACATACATGATGTTTTCTATACTTAAGTTCACTGTTTCAGACACTGTGTCAATCCACCTGGTTGAGGGTCTTCCGTTTTTTCATTGATCTATCACACTCCCGAACATGATGTCTTCTCCAGGGATTGGTCCCTCCTGACAACCTGTCCAAAATAGGTAAGGTGTAGTCTAGCCATCCTTGCTTCCAAGGGGCACTCTGTTGTGCTGCTTTAAAATTTCTTTGGAGAGCATTGGCCTCACATCTGGGTAAGATGAATGTCTACCACACGTAAAAGAGTGCTCCACACTATGAACTCACAAACTCAAATTTACAAATGAATATTTAATACTTTGTCACCTGGGATCCAGCAGAGTTAACCCATGCCAACCTCTCATTTTAAACTTATGTCAAATCTCTTTCCAGTCCCAAATAATCATTTCTTTAAATCTTTCATCATTTGTCCCCAAAACAAAAAATAATGCATCTGCATGCCATAAAGTGTCAAGAAATCATCCATTGCTGACTTCAAAAGTGATATTTCTTGGTTATATGGGAAAGATCTGAACAACAGAAAGTTAGGTAAGGAAAAACATAAAGCAATTAACTTGTCAAATCAGTTTTCTTAGTATGAGTGCAATAGATTCTTGCATAATTATTTGTTCCCAGCTGTTGCTGGGCTCTCAGGTTTTTCTCCATGTGTTCCAGATGTGGTATCTGAACATAGCAATATTTTAGAAAATTAACATATTTGCAATAGGTGCACATGGAAGGTGAAAAACAGCAAGCAATGTTAAACATTTACATTTTTATTAAATTTTACTATGGTGTTATTGTTAGGTGCCATCAAGTCTGGTCCACATTGTAATGACCCTATGTACAACAGATAAACATTCCCCAATACTGTGTCATGTCTGGCACTATTGTTAGTGCTTCTCTGTTATCCATAGGGCTTTTGATGGCTAATTGTTTGGAGGAGTGAGCTACTGGGTACTTATCCCAAGCATATAGCACTTGGTATTCCCAGGTAGTCTCCCATCCAAGTACTAACCAAGCCTGACCCTGCTTAGCTTCTGAGATCAGACACCAGGTTAGTAAGGCTGTAGGCAAATTTTACTATAGGTAAGTCTAAAAGTACCACACATGAGCAATGATACTGATTGTTTACATTACCATATGGACTTAGATATTTCTTTAAAACATGGTAAAAAA